>JBAIZL010000009.1:28352394-28477394 GCA_036971475.1 Prosapia bicincta | reverse complement strand
CTAATTTTATCTAACCTTTTCTAAAATTTCCTAACCATTCATAACCTTACCTAACCTTATGTAACCTTTCCTTACCTTTATTAACCTCATACAGAATTTCCTAATCCTATCTAATCTTATGTAACCTTTCCTAACCCCATCTATAATTCCTAACTTTATCTAACCTTTCCTAATCTTACCCAACGATTCACAACCTTACCTAACCTTATTTAACATATCCTAACCTTACCTAAACTTTATTATTCTTGCCCAGCCTTTCCTAACCTTATGGTAACCTTTTCTAACCTTATCTATCCTTCCTAACTTTATCTAACCTTATCTAAAATTTCCTAACCATTCATAATCTTACCTAACTTTATGTAATCTTTAATAACCTTATCTGACGTTCCTAACTTTATCTATCCTTCCTAACTTTATCTAACCTTACCAATGATTCATAACTTTACCTAACCTTATTTAACATATCATAACCTTACCTAATCTTTATTATCCTTGTCGAGCCTTTCCTAACCTAATGGTAACCTTTCCTAACCTTATCTATTCTTCCTAACTTTATCTATCATTTCTAACTTTATCTAACATTTCCTAACCATGTCTAAAATGTCCTAACTTTCATTCATAACCTTATGTAATCTTTATTAACCTTACCCAGCTTTTCCTAACCTTATCCAGTCTTTTCTAATATTATATAACTTAATGTAACCTTTCCTAACATTATCTATCCATCCTAACTTTATCTATCCTTCTCAACTTTATCTAATTTTCCTAACCTTACCTAACATTTCCTAACCTTACCTAACCATTTATAGCCTTACATAACTTCATACAACCTTTCCTAGCCTGTCCTAACCTTTATTAACCTTATCCAACCTATTCTAACCTTTCTAACTATCCATAACCTTACCTAACTTTATGTAGCATTCACTAACCTAGCCTAACCTTTATTAACCTTTTCCGAATTTTCCTAACCATATCTAACCTTTCCCAGCTTTATCTAACCAATCCTAACATTTCCTAACCTTTTATAACCTTTCCCAGCTTTATCTAACCAATCCTAACCTTATCTAACCATTCTTAAGACTTCCTAAACTTATCTAACCTTTCCTAATTTTATCTAACATAACCAAACCTTACTCTGGGATCTTATTATCTATTCATGTAAATTACACCTTCCACGAATAGCAATGTAATTATTGCGGGGAATTACGATCTAAGGTTGTCTACCGCATTAAATAATAGTTATAGGGTTGAACATAATAATAATAATAATAATTAATCACGTGGCTATGTTTTTAACGAGTTTATCATTTAAAATGTCACTGTGCTCATATTAACAATCCATTATAAGAGCCTTTATTGAGAATGAGATTTGAATGACACTTCGTGCCGCACGTGCCTTCTCGGTGCTAACTGCCTTTGTTAGAAGAATAGATGTAAAAAGTACAACTTTGAGAAAGATATTGTGTTGTAATTAATCAGTCCCTTAATACGTCCATTGACCCGTGCAGGCAGCAACCAGGTGAGTTCCGAAAAGGGTTTATTTATCGCCAAACAGCTGCAATGCCGAAGCACGTGACTGTACGATTATACGGTTGGCTGAGTTATACTCCAGTAAAGTTTAAATAGACGTATTAGCAAGGATTTCGAACGCCTGTAGTTTTCTGTTACAGCGCAGCTCGCTAACAGAAATATAGAATAGAATTCCTCGATGATTGGAATTCTTTCAGTCCCTTGAAAGTTAGACCATTTTAAAGAAAACAGTCGATTACACTATTCTGAATGCCATATCAACCCTTCCTTACTCGAAGTTTTGGCTCTGCAGATCGCTATAAGTTGAAGTTGTCTCGATTAACCGCTAAACGTAGATGTTAAAGTCGAGTACATATCAACAACTCGAGGTGGGACAGTACCTGCCGTGATTCTAGGTCGATTCGTAATAACTGGTATTAACTGGTAATAACTGGTATTAACTTTTACTATCTCTGGCTTTAGTATTTTAATTCGCTTACAATTATTTAGAAACATACAATTAATTTTAAGCTATTCTATTTACAATTCATCAACAGTATAACAAATTTTAAATTTCAATATTAAAGTTCAATAAATTTAGTAATTTGTATACATTTCAGTACATTCTTCTCCTTAAAGATTCCCGTATTAAAGTTTTGAGAATGGAGTTATTCCGAAACGCGCCAACAAAGAAAAAAATTGTAATGTCTAGAGATGCAGAAAAATGTAAACAAATATTCGTAACAGAAGTGAAGATGTGTATATTAAGAATAGTAATTTGTGGTCAAAATGTGCAGTTTCTTACATATCGTCAAAATATCTTTCAGGTAAATTAATGGTTAGTATAACCAGTGCCAAATTATACAGTAATGTCCAATGACGCTCTAAAACTCGAAGTAGGTGATTTTCATTCTGGTATCTCGGACCTGATTTAATCGACAGGCCTAGGAAACAAGTAATATAAAGGAAAACCTGTTAAAGTCAATTCCTAATAGGTATTAATATGGAATAATTTCAAGTAATATAAATAAAGTAACGTAACCTATGCGTTAAAACAGCTGTTCTACCACATAACCTATAAAATAAAATCAGCTGTTTTATGAAGACATGTTATCACTTATTTTAAGCAAAATGGGACGAAATAACTATATTGCATGCTTTGCCCCTGTTGAAAAAAGTTTTTCTTCCATATAAAGCTAAAATGAATTTATTAAGTTCAACTTATGAATTAATATTTGAAAGAACTGTATTAACAGCAATTGTCATCCACTACAAGTTTAAGAAAATGCATTTGAGTTTAACTAGAGGAATATAAAATATTTTATTAACAATTGAATAATTTGAACATAATATTTATAAGGAGTGTGTGATCTAATATAAGGAATTGAAAAAGTACGTATTCTTGGGACTCATTCATACCCGCTTGTATAAGGAATGTGGAAATGTTGCGATATACAGCCTTTTTGAATTTCGCAGTGGCTTTGGCGTGTAGTTAGATGGAGTATTATAAAGATAATGTAAGAGCGTCGATATTGGGATTTCGACTTTGAGTAGGGTTCGACTCTGTTAACCATCAAAAGTTCGAAAATAAAAAAATCAATAGGCACAGACAGACGGCATTTCTATATTGCCACAGAACTTTACTGGCACCAAACAGGAAAAGTTAAGATATAATATATGCCTATACTTTGAAAGCTTGCTTATTAAGGAGTCTGATGGGGTTGGGTACTGCCTCCACTGCTCTTCTATATTTACTTAGAGACTACCGTATGCGCCAAAATAAACGATACTGAAACAATTGTAACATTTTATTTTATTTACATAGTTTTACAAACACATACAAATAAAAAGAAGCTAAATTAATTAGACTCGGTTATAAACATCTCCAATATGACCTCCGTCCAGGAACACTCGTACGGTTCCAAATAACCCTTGGTACAAATATTTAAACACCCTTGATGTACATTTCATTATCACCAGAGGGTTACAAATAAACTCGTATATACAAATAAAACCGAGTATATTTGTAACCTTCTGATGATGCTAACAGTGTTAGCGAAATGTACATAAATAGTTATTGATGTAAGTAAATATTTGTAGCAAGGGTTATTGTTGTTAATTTATTACTTGTACCGATCTTAAAGGTTCTTCATCGTTTTGTTGAAGAGGGGTTGTTTCATGCTCGTTATTCTCATTGTTATTTTTTCCTGTAGTTGGACGGTGGTGGTTGGTGGGTCATCATGGAAAATCTTCTCCTTCATCTGCTACTAACAGTGATTTCACAGTAACAGGTCAAACTGTGATTGCTACATTGAAATAACTGTGATTTTAAACCGTGATTGTGATTTTTAACTGTGATTGTTATTTGCTATTAGTTATTGAGGTTAGGTAATGATATGTCAATTGACCATGCCAGTATTATTGTTTTATAATAATTAGTAGTTTTATGTGTTTATATGTGCACGCGCACGTACACATGTGCAAAATTCAATATTACTGATAGGTAAAACAAAACACTTGTAGATAAGGGAAATAAGCATTTGCTTTAAGAAAATTCGCTGTTTCTTTTGTTCCCTTTAGACATTTCAATTTCAGGCACGGATTGTATTTATCAGTACTATGTAATATACACTAAAAATAACGTATAAAAATAATCGACTTAAATGAAGCAAATATTTTATAAATGAATAACGAAGTACTACAAACAAAACTGTTTCATGGAAGTAGCCGATGAAGAACGCCGTAAGCGTGCCTGTAGGCGTAGGGTGGTGTAAGATCGAGGGAGCTGGGTGGGTAAGGAGAGTTTGTTCTAAAGAAGATGAAACGGTTGCCAAAAGTTTGTTGAAGGAAAGCAATGACAGGATACACTAAGACAGTGTGGCTGGTTGCGCCGTCTTGCTGGAATCATTAAGAAAAGGCAGGTTTCAGGCACAACAAAATCTTCCTATAAAACAACCAAGAATGACTGTATACCTTAGGAGAGGCGGCTACTACAGCTGATTCAGTTTCAATACTGTTTATTTTGGCGTTTACAGTCTTTCCAGGGAAGATTTAGGCTTACGTAGTAAAAACCAATAAGCAAGGGGTCAAGGGTGGAATGTCTTCAGCTCCTAGTACATATAAACGCCATCTAGGAGAAAGATGTTTCTGCTCCTTGTTGAATACAATGCAACCCACATTAACAGGATAACGAGGCACTAACAGGAGTTACGTTATGACTGGTGAAGCTTTGGTATCAGAGCAAACACGGAAACTAGATACCAGCGTCCGGTTACTGACGCACTACACAGTGTATTTATAATGAAATATTTGAAGAGATGAGATGCCTTTATCAACGATGTTTCTTAAGGCAATCTGCTAGTATTTCTTTATGCAATGGTTTCGTAATAATTTTAAAGTGATTGCCTACGAAGAAACCTACTTTCTAATAACCTAATGCATAACAACTAAAGATGAGTCGATACCTAAAATTTTCGATTCTCAAATTCTCGATTCTTTTAAGTTATATAGCCCTACACGATATTCTCTAACAATGAATTTAGTTAACATCTTGGTCATATGGTGAAGTCTTCTATAAATTCCGTTTTAATGTAGGATAACAGGAGGCATACAACTTTCGACCTTGATTTATGAATAGGAATTTCTAAAAGGGTGACAAACATATCGGATGAAAGTAATGGTTTATTTAAAATTACAAATAGGAACTTCAGTCACATATAACTTGAGGAATAGGCATTTCAGTTTGTGTAACTGGAGAAATCGGAATTTTTTTCTTTGTTTTGTTTCGACATGTATGAAGTGATGGCGGAGTAGTCAGAAACGGCAAGAGAGAGAGAGAGAGAGAGAGAGAGAGAGAGAGAAGAGCGGTGACAAACAAAAGGACCAAACATCCTCCCTATTGTTTTTGTTGTTGAGTCACAAATAATAATAATAATATTTACGTGATCTCAAATAGACATTTGCTTTAACTGTTTAATTCGTTCAAAGCAACTAATACTTGAATAAAAGATAGTTTATAGACTAATTAACTATATTTCCTATAAATTACACCACATACGTATTTTAATAGTTTAAAAAAAACAAGAATCGGAATCGGCACCATAATCAATGGAGAATCGAGTATCGACGATTCCTCGATACCATTAGAAACGACGATTCCTAGAATCGAAATCGGCCCATTTCCACTAACAACCTACTCTCTATATAAGTTATTGAGACAAGTGTAATAAAATTCGCTATTAAAATGTGTTGAAATCACATAGTATTGAAATATTAGAACAATCTGTATTTGTACATAAATACTAGCTGACCCGGCGAACTTCGTACCGCCTAACAGTCAATGAATGCCTTGTTAGCCTGCCGCACACTATGACGGCCTTAAGGCGCTTTGTACTGCTTCCTCAATTGTTGTCCTTCGGGCAGAAAGCATAAGACAAATAGTTCTGCGCATGCGTGTTTTGTACTCTTGAGATAAATTTTATAGTGAAAGAAGCACTTTTTTGTTAAAGTGTTAGAGAACAAGCAACAGTCTGCAATAGATTGTCATTCAATTCTTTCTATTAGCCCACACTCTCCTTATATATATATCTTGTACAAGTTATCAATCGTTATTAAAAAACGTTTTTATTCATCCAATGAAGTACAAATATATTTTTTTAACCTGTAGTGGATGACAATTGATATTAATATAGTTTATTTCAAATATTGACTAATTTCTTGATCAAATCGCTTTAAAGTTAGTAAATCAGAAATAAATAAAAAGTTGACGTCAGCACACTCCATCGTGACCGCCGACCGAACATAAAACACACAGATAAATCTGCTTCAGCTAGATAAATATGGCATCTATGAGAAGTTTATTTTTCTGTATCTTTCGTCTATTGTATGACTATTTTGGGAGTTCGAACCGGGGGAAAAGTTATAGGTCAGGCTGAGTTACTTAGTATTAAAGGTAGAGATGTCCTAAGAATTTTAATGACATGAAAATAGATTGTGTCACATTATGAATTTGATTCGAATACCTTTTAGAACCAAAAGAATACTGTAACTGGGAATGCCTTGCCTTGACGTGCCGTATGCTGCTACTAAGCATCGGGCAAAGCGCGGCGAGGCAAGACAAAAACGTCTCGTCGCTCCCGCCGTGCCGTATGCAGAGTGCGGCCAGCCTTAACTTTAGCTGAACTTGTAACTAATGTCTGCTGACAGGCGTTGCCTTGCCTTGACGTGCCGTATGCTGCTACTAAGCATCGGGCAAGGCGCGGCGAGGCAAGACAAAAACGTCTCGTCGCTCCCGCCGTGCCGTATGCAGAGTGCGGCCAGCCTTAACTTTAGCTGAACTTGTAACTAATGTCTGCTGACAGGCGTTGCCTTGCCTTGACGTGCCGTATGCTGCTACTAACCATCGGGCAAGGCGCGGCGAGGCAAGACAAAAACGTCTCGTCGCTCCCGCCGTGCCGTATGCAGAGTGCGGCCAGCCTTAACTTTAGCTGAACTTGTAACTAATGTCTGCTGACAGGCGTTGCCTTGCCTTGACGTGCCGTATGCTGCTACTAACCATCGGGCAAGGCGCGGCGAGGCAAGACAAAAACGTCTCGTCGCTCCCGCCGTGCCGTATGCAGAGTGCGGCCAGCCTTAACTTTAGCTGAACTTGTAACTAATGTCTGCTGACAGGCGTTGCCTTGCCTTGACGTGCCGTATGCTGCTACTAAGCATCGGGCAAGGCGCGGCGAGGCAAGACAAAAACGTCTCGTCGCTCCCGCCGTGCCGTATGCAGAGTGCGGCCAGCCTTAACTTTAGCTGAACTTGTAACTAATGTCTGCTGACAGGCGTTGCCTTGCCTTGACGTGCCGTATGCTGCTACTAACCATCGGGCAAGGCGCGGCGAGGCAAGACAAAAACGTCTCGTCGCTCCCGCCGTGCCGTATGCAGAGTGCGGCCAGCCTTAACTTTAGCTGAACTTGTAACTAATGTCTGCTGACAGGCGTTGCCTTGCCTTGACGTGCCGTATGCTGCTACTAAGCATCGGGCAAGGCGCGGCGAGGCAAGACAAAAACGTCTCGTCGCTCCAACCGTGCCGTATGCAGAGTGCGGCCAGCCTTAACTTTAGCTGAACTTGTAACTAATGTCTGCTGACAGGCGTTGCCTTGCCTTGACGTGCCGTATGCTGCTACTAAGCATCGGGCAAGGCGCGGCGAGGCAAGACAAAAACGTCTCGTCGCTCCAACCGTGCCGTATGCAGAGTGCGGCCAGCCTTAACTTTAGCTGAACTTGTAACTAATGTCTGCTGACAGGCGTTACCTTGCCTTGACGTGCCGTATGCTGCTACTAAGCATCGGACAAGGCGCGGCGAGGCAAGACAAAAACGTCTCGTCGCTCCTGCCGTGCCGTATGCAGAGTGCGGCCAGCCTTAACTTTAGCTGAACTTGTAACTAATGTCTGCTGACAGGCGTTGCCTTGCCTTGACGTGCCGTATGCTGCTACTAAGCATCGGGCAAGGCGCGGCGAGGCAAGACAAAAACGTCTCGCTGCTCCCGCCGTGCAGAGCGGTATGCAGAGTGCGGCCAGCCTTAACTTTAGCTGAACTTGTAACTAATGTCTGCTGACAGGCGTTGCCTTGCCTTGACGGGCCGTATGCTGCTACTAACCATCGGACAAGGCGCGCCGAGGCAAGACAAAAACGTCTCGCTGCTCCCGTCGTGCAGAGCGGTATGCAGAGTGCGGCCAGCCTTAACTTTAGCTTAACTTGTAACTAATGTCTGCTGACAGGCGTTGCCTTGCCTTGGCGTGCCGTATGCTGCTACTAACCATCGGATAAGGCGCGGCGAGGCAAGACAAAAACGTCTCGTCGCTCCCGCCGTGCCGTATGCAGAGTGCGGCCAGCCTTAACTTTAGCTGAACTTGTAACTAATGTCTGCTGACAGGCGTTGCCTTGCCTTGACGTGCCGTATGCTGCTACTAAGCATCGGGCAAGGCGCGGCGAGGCAAGACAAAAACGTCTCGCTGCTCCCGCCGTGCAGAGCGGTATGCAGAGTGCGGCCAGCCTTAACTTTAGCTGAACTTGTAACTAATGTCTGCTGACAGGCGTTGCCTTGCCTTGACGGGCCGTATGCTGCTACTAACCATCGGACAAGGCGCGCCGAGGCAAGACAAAAACGTCTCGCTGCTCCCGTCGTGCAGAGCGGTATGCAGAGTGCGGCCAGCCTTAACTTTAGCTTAACTTGTAACTAATGTCTGCTGACAGGCGTTGCCTTGCCTTGGCGTGCCGTATGCTGCTACTAACCATCGGATAAGGCGCGGCGAGGCAAGACAAAAACGTCTCGCTGCTCCCGCCGTGCCGTATGCAGAGTGCGGCCAGCCTTAACTTTAGCTGAACTTGTAACTAATGTCTGCTGACAGGCGTTGCCTTGCCTTGACGGGCCGTATGCTGCTACTAACCATCGGACAAGGCGCGGCGAGGCAAGACAAAAACGTCTCGCTGCTCCCGCCGTGCAGAGCGGTATGCAGAGTGCGGCCAGCCTTAACTTTAGCTGAACTTGTAACTAATGTCTGCTGACAGGCGTTGCCTTGCCTTGACGGGCCGTATGCTGCTACTAACCATCGGACAAGGCGCGCCGAGGCAAGACAAAAACGTCTCGCTGCTCCCGTCGTGCAGAGCGGTATGCAGAGTGCGGCCAGCCTTAACTTTAGCTTAACTTGTAACTAATGTCTGCTGACAGGCGTTGCCTTGCCTTGACGGGCCGTATGCTGCTACTAACCATCGGACAAGGCGCGCCGAGGCAAGACAAAAACGTCTCGCTGCTCCCGTCGTGCAGAGCGGTATGCAGAGTGCGGCCAGCCTTAACTTTAGCTTAACTTGTAACTAATGTCTGCTGACAGGCGTTGCCTTGCCTTGGCGTGCCGTATGCTGCTACTAACCATCGGATAAGGCGCGGCGAGGCAAGACAAAAACGTCTCGCTGCTCCCGCCGTGCCGTATGCAGAGTGCGGCCAGCCTTAACTTTAGCTGAACTTGTAACTAATGTCTGCTGACAGGCGTTGCCTTGCCTTGACGTGCCGTATGCTGCTGCTAACCATCGGACAAGGCGCGGCGAGGCAAGACAAAAACGTCTCGCTGCTCCCGCCGTGCCGTATGCAGAGTGCGGCCAGCCTTAACTTTAGCTGAACTTGTAACTAATGTCTGCTGACAGGCGTTGCCTTGCCTTGGCGTGCCGTATGCTGCTACTAACCATCGGATAAGGCGCGGCGAGGCAAGACAAAAACGTCTCGCTGCTCCCGCCGTGCCGTATGCAGAGTGCGGCCAGCCTTAACTTTAGCTGAACTTGTAACTAATGTCTGCTGACAGGCGTTGCCTTGCCTTGGCGTGCCGTATGCTGCTACTAACCATCGGACAAGGCGCGGCGAGGCAAGACAAAAACGTCTCGCTGCTCCCGCCGTGCCGTATGCAGAGTGCGGCCAGCCTTAACTTTAGCTGAACTTGTAACTAATGTCTGCTGACAGGCGTTGCCTTGCCTTGGCGTGCCGTATGCTGCTACTAACCATCGGATAAGGCGCGGCGAGGCAAGACAAAAACGTCTCGCTGCTCCCGCCGTGCCGTATGCAGAGTGCGGCCAGCCTTAACTTTAGCTGAACTTGTAACTAATGTCTGCTGACAGGCGTTGCCTTGCCTTGACGGGCCGTATGCTGCTACTAACCATCGGACAAGGCGCGCCGAGGCAAGACAAAAACGTCTCGCTGCTCCCGTCGTGCAGAGCGGTATGCAGAGTGCGGCCAGCCTTAACTTTAGCTTAACTTGTAACTAATGTCTGCTGACAGGCGTTGCCTTGCCTTGACGGGCCGTATGCTGCTACTAACCATCGGACAAGGCGCGCCGAGGCAAGACAAAAACGTCTCGCTGCTCCCGTCGTGCAGAGCGGTATGCAGAGTGCGGCCAGCCTTAACTTTAGCTTAACTTGTAACTAATGTCTGCTGACAGGCGTTGCCTTGCCTTGGCGTGCCGTATGCTGCTACTAACCATCGGATAAGGCGCGGCGAGGCAAGACAAAAACGTCTCGCTGCTCCCGCCGTGCCGTATGCAGAGTGCGGCCAGCCTTAACTTTAGCTGAACTTGTAACTAATGTCTGCTGACAGGCGTTGCCTTGCCTTGACGTGCCGTATGCTGCTGCTAACCATCGGACAAGGCGCGGCGAGGCAAGACAAAAACGTCTCGTCGCTCCTGCCGTGCCGTATGCAGAGTGCGGCCAGCCTTAACTTTAGTTGAACTTGTAACTAGTGTCTGCTGACAGGCGTTGCCTTGCCTTGACGTGCCGTATGCTGCTGCTAACCATCGGACAAGGCGCGGCGAGGCAAGACAAAAACGTCTCGTCGCTCCTGCCGTGCCGTATGCAGAGTGCGGCCAGCCTTAACTTTAGCTGAATTTGTAACTAATGTCTGCTGACAGGCGTTGCCTTGCCTTGACGTGCCGTATGCTGCTACTAAGCATCGGGCAAGGCGCGGCGAGGCAAGACAAAAACGTCTCGTCGCTCCTGCCGTGCCGTATGCAGAGTGCGGCCAGCCTTAACTTTAGCTGAATTTGTAACTAGTATCTGCTGATAGGCGTTGCATTGTCTTACCTATAAGTATTCAATTCAAACGAGATTAAAAAGTAATATAAAAGAATGTTTTCCAAAATATGGTGTTGGTTGTAATGTAGGCCTACAACAATATTCAATTTATTTTAGATCGTATCTAACTAAGTACTTATGGTTTCTGGAAAACAACTATAACCTCCGCCCAATCGGCCCTATATATGAAACCATTCGGCATCATAGTTATTAAATAAATCTATATCGGTATTTTTAGGTCTTAGGCGTAAAAATAATAACCTAATTCGTAACCTTCTCAAAATAAAATAATTAGGTTAATATAATATCTATTACATTCAAGTAAAACGTTAAGACACAAAAAATAAAATCAATATTATTATATTAAAATAAGTTAGTAAGATTAATTTTATATATATATATATATATATATATATATATATATTTATTTATTTATTTAGAAACTTATAAATTAAAGAAGTTTTCAATTCAATAGCATTTTAACTTAAATATTTTACAGTAAATAAAGTAATACAGTATAACTTATGCTTTAAGACAGTTTGGTATCAGCTGTACGCCACAGCGTGATTACCGCCACCTATTGATTATTAGTTGCAACTATATTAATAATTCCTAATTTAAATATATGTCACTGAATGCTCGGTCATAATTGAAGGTGAACGGATTTTTAATATTTAATTTTTGTTAAATATTGGTTTAGCCTAATTGGGCTACAAATATCCCAGAACCTTCCCAGGAGTGCCTCAAAATTTTCCCAAAGTTTCATGTCGATCGGATGAACGGTTTAGGAAGGCATGAGACATACAGACGAACATTCATTTTTATTTATATAGATGGATGAGCTTATGTATCTGTATGGATCTAAGGAAACGCGTTAATCCAAACTGTTCTAACTATTTTAATTATTATATTAAGAATATATAATTTTTATGTTTCTTTTCCCTTTATTATTAAGATTTATTTATTTAATTTTTATATTTTAATTGGTGTTTATGTATAAATAACTATAATCACATTTAAACTTTTAGGAGTTTAACGAATAAGGGAATATTTCCATAACCAGGGTTGCATGTAAACGTTAGAAATTACGGTTTCAACTATGATAATCCTATTTACCACTTGAATTAATTTCTACAAATAGCATCATTACATTTTGTTCAGTGAATCTCGTTTGACTACAATTAGATACACATTCATTACGGCGTACAGTGATTAGTTTCAACAATAGTTGGGTATTTAGAGCGAGAGGGTATTGCTGCATTTGCTGTACGTTTGTACAAAATAAAATAGGTTCTGTTGTATCTGAAGAGGTAGAACATTACATTTTAAACCCACTTGAATAATTTTAACAGAATTTAAAACACTCGACAAAGCAAAAGCGTTTTACCGTTAGAGGAGCTGAAGTACTGTTTCTATGGAAAACGTTATGTTGTTCGAGGAAATGTAGTTTCGCGATGTTGGATTAATTTATTAATTACACATGCTATTTTTTATTTATTTGTGTAAGAGTCGAAATAGTTATGTATTGTATTTTGAATAAACTCATATATTTACATCTAGTATTTGATGATTAATATTAAAAATAAATTGTTCACCTCCTGAAGATGATTCAAATAGAGGCCGAAACACAAAAAAATTTATTACTACTAATTAAAGGTAGAAGAAATACTCACTGGTACAATATTTCTCATTACAATTAGGGATGGACCGATTCCGATTCTCGATTCTAGGAATCGTCGATTCTCGATTCTCCATAGAATAAAGTGCCGATTCCGATTCTTGTTTTTTTATATGTTAAAATACGTGTGCGGTGTAATTTATAGGAAAAATAGTTAATTATCAACTATCTCTTATTGAAGTATTAGTTGTTTTGAATTAATTCAACTATTAAAGCAAATGTCTATTTGAGATCACGAAAATATTATTATTATTTATGATGCAATAATATAGACGAACGGAAGCTTTTCTGGTCCGTTTGTCACCGCTCTTCTCGCTCTACTGTTTCACTCTCTCTCTATCTCACACTCTCTCTCTCCCCCCGTCTCTGGCCGCCACTACTCCGCCATTACGTAAACAAGTGGAAGCAAAACACAAAGAAAAGGTAGTTCCTATTTCTCCTTATACAAACTGAAGTGGTATTACTGTATTTATTGTAATTATAAACTGAAGTTAAAATTTGTAATTTTAATTAAACCATTACTTTTATCCGATGTGTTTGTCGCCCTTTCAGAAATCCCTTTTCATAAACCAAGGTCGAACTTTTCGTGTAGCCTATTACATTAAAACGGAATTTTTAAAAGGCTTCTCCATATGACCAAGATGTCAACTAAATTCGTTATTAGAGATTATCATGTAGCCCTATGTAACTTTAAAGGATCGAGAATCGAAAGAAAAATTTTAGAATCGAAATCGGAATCGAAAATTTTAGGTATCGGCCCACCCCTAATTACAATGTTGGCCCTCACCAGTGATAAATCTCCACCAAGTAAGAAGTCAAACATCATCGAAGTTCAATATAAAATTATCGCTCAAGTCATCAACAGATATCTTATCTATGTACTTAAAGTAAACAAACTTTTTAAATTCTGGCCATTGTTGATAATTTAACAGTCACCAAAGATTACACTGAAGGCTGCAAAATAATTGCCATAAATATCTTATCATTATACAATTTATATTATGAGACATTTTGTACCAATTTCTGTACACCTTTAATTAATCTCACAAGTTAAACTCTAACTTTTATAATAGTTTTAGGTGCATTCATTTTCAGTGTACGGTATTACAAAAATATTATTTTAACTTAAAAATTATGACAAAAACTGTATAAATTCAAGAATTTATCAGATAATATATCAACTGATAGGTTACAGATGTTTGTGCTCAGATTAGTTGAAGTAACCTCTGCTAATTTTAGAACCTTTGTGGCGGTATACTGTGAATAGAGCGGGGAAAAACGAGTGTAGATTGTGGAAGCCATGACACTTTGCCGTGACACATGGCGGCAAAGCAGGATAAGGGATTCATTAGGTAGTTATGAAGAACTAGTAGAGAGAACTTTATCAGTCAAGTACAGTACAGATGTTGCAGAGAGCAACAAGTATTCCCATATTGTTGAGTGGCCAAAATACTGCTGAGTGTGTTCCAGGTGAGCTGTGACAAACAGCCGGCTCATCAAAAAATGTTCACGTTGGAAATTGATTTCTAAAAAGTTATTGCTACCAAAGTACATCTTACGACAGTAGCCAAATTAATGTTATTGTAATAAAGAGCTGGGCACTGCCTCATTTCCTTGAAAAATTAATATTTAAACACGTTTTTGTGCTGGATATTAAACGTACAAAAATAATTAGGCATTACCCATTCTACAATAGTTTAGGTCAGGGATGGGAAGTTATTTGCAAACCTGTGATTTAGAAACTGTTATAGACTACGAAAATCATAGTTCGACCTGTTACGTAGTGAGATGAGGTAGCAGGTTTTTTTTTGTCTAACTAAACTGTGATTGTAATTCTCAGTTTCTCTTTCTCACTTACTGTGACTGTTACTTGTGACGGCCGTTCGTGGTGTTGTTAGTGTGGTCGTGATCGCCAAAGAAAGTTGTGAAGCAGTTTTGTTTGCAGTACTTTATTCATTTATAAATTATTTGGTTCATTTAAATAGATTATTTTAGACGCTATTTTTTATGTATATTACATAGTATTAATAAATACAGTTCGTGTCTGAAAAAAAATGTCTAGAGTGAACAAAAAAAAAAAACCTGTCATTAATATTGAATTTTTCACATGTGTGCGTGCGCGAACAAATACCAACACATAAAACTATTAACTATTATAAAACAATCATACTGACATATTCAGTTGACATATCATTACCTAACCTCAATAACTAATAGCAACTGACAATCCCAGTTAAAAAACACAGTTACTTCAAAGTAGCAATCACAGTTTGACCTGTTACTGTTAAATCACTATTACTCACATCACTGGTTTAGGTTTGCTTGGACCTCGATTAGGTTGAGTTATGCGATTAGGCAGAAGACAGACAAGACTCATTATGGAGTAGCTGCTCGGCTCAACAAAAAATTTACCTGTAAGAACCTCGGCTAGTTTGAGCTATTCAGGGTTAATGCGGGCGGAAAAGACCTCGCTGTGGTGTTCGACTCAACTGACTAGTTAATTTCCTGTTGAGTTAGTTGATATAAACCATCGTTTTTATAACAAAAGTATCCATTATTGGTTTTGTTGAAAACTATTTAAAAGGTTGAAAGATATTATCATCAATAGTTGGATCTTGCAGTTAGCCCTTGGACATCTTTCTGAGAGCATCATCCTCTTTCTCAACGTCTCACTCGGGTGAGCGAGAATGTGCACGCCCGTATTCCATAATATAAAATGACCAACAAAGTTTATATTTTAGATTTTTTGTTGGAGAGATGGGATAGGTTCCATATGCAAGTCAGCTCTGATTTTAGATATACAGTAGAATCTCGAAATTACTAGTTACGATATTTCGAGCTTCCGTTAAATTTGAGCCTTTTTCTATACGAGCCTACTTTATCTATTTGGAAGAAAATGATGAGTCGGGCATCCAAGAAATGTTTATATCAATACGGTATGCAAAGGAAATGAGTCGGGCATCCAAGAAATGTTTATAATCATACAGTATGGAAAGGAAATGAACCGGGCTTCCCAGAAATGTTTATAATCATACAGTATGGAAAGGAAATGAGTCGGACTTCCAACAAATGTTTATAGCCATACGGTATGCAAAGGTAATGAGTATAGCTTCCAAAAAACGTTTATAGCCATACAGTATGGAAAGTAAATGAGTCGGACTTCCAAGAAATGCTTATAGCCATACGGTATGCAAAGGGAATGAGTATAGCTTCCAAAAAAGGTTTATAGCCATATAGTATGGAAAGGAAATGAACCGGGCTTCCAAGAAAGGTTTATAGCCATACGGTATGCAAAGGAACTGAGTCTAGCTTCCAAGAATTGCTCCTATAAAGCTCTATAAACCTATTTACTTCATTTTTAATTTTTGTAGTATTAGGGTTTATTAAAACTCTTATTTTCTCCAATGCACAGGAACGTATTTCTGTGTAATCCAGATATTCGGTGTTTTGAGGGGGTCTCGGTCCCATCTACCTCGAATTATCGCGTCTGTACTGTATTTAATGTATTATATACTTGACCCAAATCTCTACAAGATCATACTGCTATATATGACGGAAATGTTTACAACCCACAGTCGATGTCAAATATTTAACGGCTTCGCAAGGGTTGTTAAGGCTAGCATAACGTCGTATCTGGCGCCTTGCCTCTCTTCGCTTCGTGTTTATTTCTGGCAGTCGGGGTTATAAGCGGGACCTCCTATCCCTGCAAGTTATAAAACTGACAACTCAATCCGCCGTGCGATCGATTCTTCCTCAGCAATGGCATTAAACCAAATGTCACTCGGGGGTGCCGTTTGTCCGGGGATGAGAAAGTCTTCGTTTTAATCTCGGTAAATTAAATAGCCGAGTTTTGAGACTCTTAAGTTGGAAAATGCCAAGAGCTGCGTTTTTTAATTTCGGCTTCACGCTCGGAGCCGTGATTTCTTTTCTCAACCCTTTTCTCTTTAAATATTCTGCTAAATCTCCATAAAATACGCCCATCTTATTACGAAAGCATTAGAATATTTTTACAAGCAAAGGATTTTTGTTTTAACTCTACGAGTGAGATTTGCCAAATGAATAAATCGAATTACAGTTAGGAATTTCCACCGGTACTGTATATATTGTTTGTAATTCTACTTCAAGTAATCGAATATACCATAAATTTGCATGTTCATAGTGTCGGAGAATCATGGGTCCTTCATTAACCCATCTTAATTCCACCTACTGTTGATCATTCTCATCCCCTGGTTGTAACAGGTAAGGTAAGGGTTCCATCCATGTGCGCCAGTTTGCCTGGTATGAATTAGTCTGATATAGCGAGTGCGGCAGGGGCTTAAAGCAGCTCCTAAACCCGTGGCAACTGTTCAGCTTCTAAAATCACTCAAGCAGAAGTGTAGAACTCCTATAGTATAAACTGTAATACAATAAAAAAAGCACAAATTATATATATATATATATATATATATATATATATATATATATATATATATGGTTTTATAATTTAGTTAGCCTCAATATAACGAATTAGGTTTCATTTTAGGATCGAATTCAACCTCAGTTCGATAGTTACACAATTTAATATCATTTTACTGTTATTCTTGCTAAGTAACTCGTTGCATATCTCGATTTTAATCAAATAAATTTAAAATCTAAATGAAAAAGAAAATCCTAATTTAAGTACTTATTGTTAGCCAAATTAGTACGATACTTGTACGAGATATTGAAGTGAGTCAAATTAATACGATACTTCTGAGACATATTTATTTGAGTAAAATTAATACGATACTTCTGAGACATATTTATTTGAGTAAAATTAATATGATACTCCTGAATCAAATGGATTTGAGTAAAATCTTGTTGATTTGAGTAAAATTAATACGATACTTCTGAGACATATTTATTTGAGTAAAATTAATACCATAATTCTGAGACATATGTATTTGAGTAAAATTAATACGATACTTCTGAGACATATTTATTTGAGTAAAATTAATACGATACTTCTGAGACATATTTATTTGAGTAAAATTAATATGATACTCCTGAATCAAATGGATTTGAGTAAAATCAAGTTGATTTGAGTAAAATTAATACGATACTTCTGAGACATATTTATTTGAGTAAAATTAATATGATACTCCTGAATCAAATGGATTTGAGTAAAATCAAGTTGATTTGAGTAAAATTAATACGATACTTCTGAGACATATTTATTTGAGTAAAATTAATATGATACTCCTAAATCAAATGGATTTGAGTAAAATCATGTTGACTTGAGTGAAATTAATACGATATTTCTGAGACATATTTATTTGAGTAAAATTAATACGATAATTCTGAGACATATTTATTTGAGTAAAATTAATACGATACTTCTGAGACATATTTATTTGAGTAAAATTAATACGATACTTTTGAGACATATTTATTTGAGTAAAATTAATACGATAATTCTGAGTCAAATGGATTTGAGTAAAATTATGTTGACTTGAGTAAAATTAATACGATAATTCTGGGACATATTTATTTGAGTAAAATTAATACGATACTTCTGAGACATATTTATTTGAGTAAAATTAATATGATACTCCTGAATCAAATGGATTTGAGTAAAATCATGTTGATTTGAGTAAAATTAATACGATACTTCTGGGACATATTTATTTGAGTAAAATTAATATGATACTCCTGAATCAAATGGATTTGAGTAAAATCATGTTGATTTGAGTAAAATTAATACGATACTTCTGAGACATATTTATTTGAGTAAAATTAATACGATACTTCTGAGACATATTTATTTGAGTAAAATTAATATGATACTCCTGAATCAAATGGATTTGAGTAAAATCATGTTGATTTTAGTCAAATTAATACGATACTTCTGAGACATGTTGATTTCTGTCAATTCCAAAGTATTTTTAAGACGACATTTCAAATTTATACAAAAGAAATAATGTAAGCCTATAATAAGTAAAAACAAGTATAGGCGTACTCCAATAAGTATATTGTGTCTGCCTGTTACACAATTGGCACAGCTGACTGTAGCTGTCACAGGTGTTTCAGGGATGGAGTAGCATTTTACGAATCCTTTGCTAATGGGCACAGGGTATGGCGCTTTCTGATGTACCTTACTCTCGTTCCTACGATCCTGTTCATGTGTTTCTGCAGACTCTTCCTTCCTTTTATCCCAAAAATAGTGGTTACATATCTAACCTAAACCTATTTATTATCCATAAATGTTCTCTACACGTATCTGCATTAGTAGTTAAGATCGACTTACCTCGTTAATATTAGAGCGATGATGACTATTCGCATAAACGGTCTACTTGTTTGAAATTACTATCTTTGGTTCTGTATCTAGACGGAACAAGGCGGTACCCCTAAATGAATTTTTTTTTCAAGTCGTTAAAAATCAGTTTTTGGAGCTAAAATTCATCATTCATAATGTATTACTTGCTTTACAAGTTTTTCAAAAAAACATGTCTTAGACATTCATTTGATATTTACATTTAAATTATATTTCGTTTCCGTCCTTTGTATTACAGTTTCAATTTAAAGCTTTATATATATATATATATATATATATATATATATATATATATTTAGTCTACAATCCCCGGTCAGTGATGCTCGATAAGGGAGATACTATCAATCTTTGAAAGTCAACTCGTATGAATTCCATGTATGATTCTTCTTTAAGTACATATAGTGAAAGTGTTAAGCGAATACAAGAAAATAGTGTTGCAAAGTTAAATACATATATGGTACTTTATCAAGAATCTTACTTAGAATATATGCGATTTAACTTTCGAAGATTAATTATGATATCTTCATAGTCGAGCATCAACTGAAACTCTTATATATATTTATATAAAACTAAGTCAGAATACAAATACAAGAATTATAATTGAATTTACAATTCAAAGCTTTTCGTTGGCTAACAGTACCAACATCAGCAGGAATATTAAACAGGTTTTCTTACTGTTAGCCAACGAAAAGCTTTGAATTGTAAATTAAATTATAATTCTTGTATATGTATTTTGACTTAGTTCTTTATTAATAGACAAGAATGCATATTGCGATATATATATATATATATATATATATATATATATATATATATATATATATTGTAATCCTTGGATTAATTTCTTTTTCTTGTTTTACATATACACAATTAAATGACACTTTCAGAAACAAGAATTTTTTTATTTAGTTTTTTTCTTTATACATTGAAGCTTTTTGCTGATTGACAGTATCAGCATTATCAAAATTGTTCAAACTACCTTATAGTTCTATGACTACATGTTTACTGTTCATATAATCTTACTATGCTTAAAATATTAGTTATCTTATTTTATTTAATATTTGTATTTATCATATTACTTATTTTATTGTTTGTATAATAAACTAGTTTAATATTAGAGTCTTTAAATAATTCTATAATCGGTTTAACATTATTTTCTGATTTTTGTAATTACATTATTATTAAATTTAATAATTGTTTCTTTTTCATATCTATTTGTTGTTGCTTTTTGGTATATAACATTTAATTCCTTCAACTTATTTATATTATTTATAGGAGTTTTATTCATTCTATATAATAAGCTATATAAACCTGCCATTTTTTGATTATATGGACGATTTGAGTAATTAGGAATTATTTTATCTGTCTGAGTAGGTTTTCTGTAAATTGCGCATAAGTTATATATATATATATATATATATATATATATATATATATATTTAATAAATTAAAAATATTTCAAAAACAAGAATACTTTTAATGAATATATTTATTCAAAGCTTTTCGCCGATAAAATAGTATCAGCATCTTCAGGAAAAAATTATCTAATAAAATACTTTTACAAAATTATTTTGTAAAAGTATTTTATTAGATAATTTTTTCCTGAAGATGCTGATACTATTTTATCGGCGAAAAGCTTTGAATAAATATATTCATTAAAAGTATTCTTGTTTTTGAAATATTTTTAATTTATTAACTATATATACAAGAAAACATATCACCATATTTAATATATATATATATATATAAGAGAGTGTGTGTGTGTGTGTGTGTGTGTGTGTGTGTGTGTGAGTGTGTGTGTGTGTGTGTGTGTGTGTGTGTGTGTAGTATATATAAAAAAAACTAAGGTCAAATACAAGAATTATTTATTAATTTATACTCAATGCTTTTTGTGGATAAACAGTAGCTACTAACATCATCAGGAATCATAAATTGGTATATATATATATAAAACTTGATAAAACCAAACAAATTGAATTTTAATTTAACAAATATTTATGAACAATATGTTATAAAGAAACAGTGTTTTGAAAATGTATTTCAAAGTTTAAATATAAACGTTCAAGTTAAAGGAAATGTCAGCTGATTGCTTCTTTTTATTTTGCAAGAATAGTAAACCTAAACACAATTGGATCACCTTACGGTATCATTTGTTTCACATTATTCATTTTGTTGGAATGCTGTGTAAGTGTTTCACAAAGAGGTTACCCCCATACAACTGACACACCCAGTTACATTGCAGTTCCTAAGTGAACCTTAACCTTCTACGTCACTTCATTTTATTCCAAGAGTGACAGTTTCATTTGTTTCAATTACTAGTAGTACACACTCTCCCTATATGTATTTATTTAACTTGTCCAAATATTCAGTCGTTTGTAAAATAATTTTATTCATCCACTCAAGTTCAAATACATTTTTTAAAACTTGTTGCGGATAAACTTCATGTTAATAGTTCAAATATTATATAATTAATTAAATTAAGGTAATTATTAACAATAATACATTTCTGCTTTGATTTTGGCACTTAATCCGTCAATCAACCAGATGTGAAGAGTTTTTTTTATAAATTTATTTTTCAAGTGTGTCTTTTATTTCTAAATTTTAGGGACATAATTTATTGTTGATCCAAACGAGTGAAGTAAATTCGTCTCCAGTGGACCGCCTCCGGTCCTGCGCCCCTCGTACTGACATCAAAGTATAGAGCGTAACCTGTTCAGTCACCATAACGTCTCTAAAAATATCACAGACGTTATAATGAAACCGTATTTACCCAAAGCTACTGGGGTAATCCGGGCGTAAAGTTATAGCAACGGCATGAGCTCATAGTCAGTTTGTTATCTCTCGCTGTATTTTTAGTGTCATGATGTAGATAAACGTGTTTATGTGGACGTTGCTAATTCCAGAGTTACACATTGTTGATCGTTGGTGCTTTGTGGCGTTAAATTTCGTAGTGTTTTTATTTAACTCGCTCTGTCCGATGGATCAAATCCTGTATTTTATCTTTCGCCCACTTTCCGATTGAGTCGAAACCTAGCATAATAATCTATATTTGATGACATCACGAATGAGTTATAAAACTCGCATTAATTAAAAGAATTAATTAATTTCAATTAACGCGGTAATGGACTATATATAGCAAAATGAAAATATATTTAAAAAAAACTTATTTCTTGTTAAATAACTAAAATAAAATAATACTCCTTGATAATCGGTAACTGGATTATGTTTACTAAAACTCAAGCACGTGGCTTATAACACATTTCATATCTACAAGAAAAATATAATTTGTCTCGTAAATTTTTATGAAGGTTAAAGATAGTCCATCTTTGGAAGAAAATATATACATGCGCTCTACTCTTTTATTTTTAGTCATAAATAATTCCAATATTATCGGTTTAAAAATTTTCTCCAAACGCCTATATTTTATTCCAACATACTCCTTATCTAATTTCCACTGCACGAAATCAGGCGTGTGGCTTGTTTGGCGCGGTAGCCACGTCTGGAATCGGGCTCGCGAGGTATGGTTACCCCTGAGCACAAATTGGCAGCCCTGAGCGAACAGTGTTGCTTGGTTCGAGCGTCGGACTATCTGTGACTCGTCTCTCACCCTTATGGCAAAGGTGCAATTTTGGCCACTCGCCTGATTTCGTGCAGTGTACTATCACGTGGCCTCAGAGCTGGTGGCCTTGAATGCAGCCATGGTAGACAGTCTGCTGGCGAGTGATACAGAACACCGCATACAGATCATTTGAAAGCTATCTTTATAGACTCGAAATAGATGATTGAAGCCCTGCCCAGATCATCTCCCGCCGATTGCGTCTTTCGGCTGAGTGCCTGCATCGAGTAGCTCAAAAGGGCAAATTCACTATAACTGGCGCACTATAAGTTCCGCTCTGGCCTTGGAGCGGCGAGTGATGGCGCGCGGTTGTGGGAGGGGTAAGAATCAATGCCTTTCTGCAAACATCGGGTTCCTTGGAATTCTGACCTTTCTAACGTATTTATAAATATGTAAATACTGCAAATTAAGTTATATATGGGAAATAAAATAGCTCGTTTAGCGAAACTCCATAATCCATACGTGTTTCCCGGTTGGTGTAAAATGATCAATATTAATTAAAGTTATCTACTGGATTGCAAACATTTTTAAAAAATAATTCTAGCAACGAGATAATAACATTGAATATAAGAATGACATAAACATGTGTTTCTTTAATGTAGATTTCAACACTTTCTCAGTTATTAACGCTGGACGAAGAATAAAGGATAATAATTAACATAAGGTGACCATCCGTCCCGCTTTTTAGGTTAGTGTCCCTCTGTCCCCAGATTTACTCGGGGGACGCTATTATGTTCCGCTTTGGCAGGATAAAGATAAACAAATAATCGTCCCGCTTTAAATATTATTTAATATTATATCCCAAAATAAAATGTTCTTGACTGACTCTTTCACAATATAAAAGCAACAAGGACATTGCATACACTTAAATGTATTGTTTATTTGGTTCCTTGTAAATTGTACCTGCATCAGGGAATTTTGTAGTTTTGGATTGGCAATACTGCTAATTAACTAATCTATCATCGCGTAGCATAGGTTATCTCAGTGAGTGAGTTCCCAACTTTTTACCTTTGTATTGTTACGGGAGTGAACTAGGAACCAGAGAGAGAAAGAGAGAGAGAGAGAGAGAGAGACCTCGGCACCACGGCTTTGTTTGTTTGTATAGATGGAGTCATTATATCATATTTTCAATTGTTAAATGTGTATTTTTGTTTGTTTCATTATTAATAAATTAATTTAACTGATGGTCCGATTAGTGTAATTGTGCTGCTTTTACTACCTGAACAGTAAAGTTTTTCCTATGCTTATTTCTGTAAATTTAAGTGCTAAAATAGATGGCAAATAATGAGTTTAGGACGTTAGTTGTGTCAATTTAGAAAATATCTTTCACACGGTATCGGGGGGAGGACCCTCTGACCCTTCTAATGTGTCCCGCTTTGAGGTCATTACAAATATTGTCCCCTTAAATTAACAGTACAATTTTCCTCATTTAAACAATGCTAAAACTCCTTCGACATTGTTGAAATGGAGAATATTGTATGATTGGTGTAGGTCAATAGGAGTTATTCATTCTGTGTAGAAATAACATACATACAGAGTGACGTCTAAAGAAGCGGAATTTCAAAACACACTACACGTTTTGCTAACGTTGGGGATAGAGTCAGATAGCACAGTCTGAAGGCGTGACGGGAGGAGGGGGAAGTTGTAGTACGCAGACTGGCTAGTGGCGGCCGAACCAGAGCCGAACTTATAGTGCACGTGTGGCCTACAATCCAATTAATACCAGCGTATTGTGGAGTGGTTGGAAATGAGGTGACAGACCTGATGGCCAAGCAAGCCTCACAAATGAAACCTGTCCTCCCGCCACAAAGCTCACTCACTCTCTGCAGCATCTGTTCTTGGAGGAAGACATCTGTTCGCAGTACAACCGAAGCCTGTAGAGAGGTCCTGGTATTACGACATCCCACGTGCTGTAGCAACATTTGCTGCCCGTGCCAGAATGGGACACATTGTCACAGAAAAATACTTTGACAGATTTAATTTAGCGGACTCTTCACTGTGCAAAATTTACTTCATGGCAGAAGAAACACTACAGTTTATATTCATGGATTGCTCTAGCCCTGGAAATTCTCACAGAAACAAACTAAAGGAAATGACTGAGGTGGATTTAAATAGAATACTCCAAATGGCTTTGGGTACTCGTATCATGGTCATCGGAAGAACTAAGTAGTGATTCTATATTTTATACACTTTTGTGTCAGAGTATATTTTAATTAGAATGAATATACACTTATTGTAATTTATCCAAGCTTTTCATCCCACGTCTATCATCCAAACGTTTATTGAAGCGGTACTGTTTAGCCACATCGATTATTCAAAAACTTAATGCTATGCAGTAGTCTTTTATATTCAGGGAAAGGCGTCCTTTAGCTGTAATTGTAGGTTCATTGCCCCAATTACAGCAGTTTTCTCTTTTTAATAAGAAAATTAAAATTCACAAGTTGTGTGACTGAAAATGCATTGTACTGTCCTTGGGTAGCGTCTTGGCATACTGACAAGCCTCCAGAAGGTCTTGCTAAATACACGCTCATCGCTTCCGGTGACGGTAGCTCACACGGGAAACTAAAAGACGGACGGACCGTTGTATAATTACTGCTGTCTACACGTTCCCATGCTTTCGTGCATTGTTTCGCCCGACGCTTTGTTTTATTTATGTAATTTGATAAAGCATTTGGCTAAGTGTATCATTTACTTAACCACTACTCTGGCTCGGTCAGCACATTCACCATTTTGTACTCTTCGGGCGAGTATACTGTTGTAGAAGGAAGTACACCTATTATTTATCATTATCTAGTAGGGCATAATAATTATTTATTTTAAAAAATAATAAAAATGGATAGACGCGAAAGGCAGTGATTATTAAAGTATCCTGTAATTTTTCAAGGTTTTCTGGTTGATTTTAAAAGTTATTGCTATATATCGATTCCCACAAAGCTGAAATTTCAAAAAATTTAAAATGATTATTTGTAATAATTTCCATTTCTTGAACAGAGACAAATTTCATCACCCTTTTCTTTCTGATAACTTTCTACGTGGTCACGTATAACCTTTTGTGCAGTGTAAGCTACGTGGGTAAATATATCGATTAAATAAATACAGTATATGTTAAGCAAGAAAATCTTATTTTTATATGTCATGTGTTTTTATTATAAAATGGATCACTGTGCGTTATAATACATTACGATATAGCTACAAAGAATCCAATTAGGTTTGTTTAAAATTAATAAAGTTTACCTGTGTGAGCTTTCCCAGTTCATGTTTGAAGTGAAAAATGGCGCCCGTCTTGTATGCGATAATGGAATGAATAATATACATTAAGATTAAAAGTCAGTTTACTTGTCTACCAGTTATCTTACGTTAGGAAACCTATTTTACGTAATAATAAATAGTATGCAAAAACCTCTAACCAGAAATATTTTAATTCTAGTCTGATTTACATTTTCGTTACCAAGTAACCTCAGAGGCATGGCACAACCTACTCAGATAACCGAAATGTACATCAGCCTACATTAAAAATATTTGTGGTTAGAGGTTTTTGTGCAGTATTTACTATTAATAAACCACAGTAAATTATCCCAAGGACAGTAAAACCTCTCATATCCGGATCGATGTGGCGACAGCCCAATCCGGTTAATGAAAAATCGGGAAATGAGAGGGTTTATGTAATGCTGTATGTTTGTACTACATAATCATAACCATTCCAATTGGAAGAAGATGTATTATTAAGTAAATAACATAAATTTATTGAATATTGTAATAATATTTTAATAGCAATATAGAAATGTATGCACAATTTAATTACACGCCTTTTGTACAATTCCTTAATCCATTGCGGTTTACGTGCTAGGTCGCAACAATTTAGTAGTAGCGGGTATAAAATCTAGCCCAGCTAATCATGGATGTCATTGATTGAATTCTTTGCTTCAAGAATGTTCATGTTCTGATTTTTTTTGTGCGTGAGACTATACGTCTGTGCTGTCTAAGCGATATTTATCGACTCTCCAAACTTACAGCATAAATAAAGAGTTTATGACCCATCGACTTTCTGTCAGACATCTAAACATAATCGAACGCTTCAGTAGTTTCTGTGTCAACTGGAGTAAAAAGCTCAGCATAGGTTTCACTCGGTGTTGGTCACTTGTGAAGACAACTGATTAAGTTGGGTAATACACCTATCTGTAGAACATTAGTGAACTGATAGATTCGGAAACTCGGACACAACTGCCTGAGTCGGGAAAAAACAAAGAGCAGACTGCAGGCGCAAGAGGCTTCCTTGCGGAATAAAGACGCTTACTACATCTTCATATTGCGTCCGGATATGAGAGGGCCGAATACGAGAGGTTTTACTGTAATTACTTTACTTTGGGTCGCTCATATGGTGTGATTTATCTTGGACATTATGTAAAACCTGCTAGAAGCAACATATTGAAGGGAGTATTTAAAAGAAGTTGAATTGGTAGGGGAAGGAGAGGTTTTTACTTCATAGGCTCAAACTGCAAATGCGATTTGCATGATGTCGATATGCTTTTATAGTAGGGTCTATGCATAAGACGAGCCAACTGAACATACAGGTTGGGGATTCTAGAAATATATAATTTTCTTAGAAGTTAACTTTTTTACAAATACAACTAAGCATATACAAATCTGATAAGTGTGTGTTAGAACACGTTTCGAAATTATTGCAGTATAGTGCGAGCCACTTAATCGTGCACTTGGCCTTGAGAGGTCGCAGTAGGTGAGACGAGATGTAGAGGGTTAGTATAAATACTTTCCTCCAAGCATGTGTAAGGACTATCAAAACACTGACTTGCATGTGACGGTCGATATTAGATAAATTCAATGATAAATTAGATTCGGAATAAAATAACAAAAAATCTTGAAATATGTGTAGACATATCAGGTGCAGGAGCTGTTTATGTATAAAACATTATGAATATGTAACATGTTTTGAGAAGTGGTAGTACACGAAAAATCTCGTACAATCTCTCAAGGCCAAGTGCGCGGTTACGCTATACTTCAAAATGAGAAGTAATTTAAAATTTATGATATAGAAATTAATATTTTTCTTGAGCATTTAATATTTAGGTTAAAAGAGCAGTGAATAAGTTCACACTTTCCGCTCACCTTGAACATTGTGTGTACTTAGTGATAAGATTCGATAAGATTGAACGGATGGCGCGAAGATAAGTTATCAGTGGCTTGACCCAGAATTATCGTTCTTAGGCATAGGTTGGTTTTACATGGCTTTTTTTTCTCTTCTGTACATATCAGTCTGTCATTCGAATGACCCTTAAATTGTATTTCGTATTTACATAACCTTATTAACTCCCTAAATAATTTCAGTATTTTACTCAAAGTTGGGACATCGAAAAGCGATATATCGAAATGGAGATGGATTGGCGATATTTTTTACGGATATTGTCATACCCGATATATCGGAAGCGTCGATATTTCGAGGTGGCATATTTTGCAGTAGGCGTTTTTGAGTATATCTTGAGGTTAAAACGACGTACAAATCACGGGACACAACGGTTTAATTTCGGAATTTTTAATCATGTAAACATTTTGTATCGATCGCTTTAACATTAATTTCTACAAGTATAGGCTTGTAAACGTAAATGGAAATGAGATTGACAACAAATATTTTTATAAACCGTTAAGCTCCTGTTATTAACAGATGTTATTTTTATAAAATATGTTGAAAATAAAATAGATTAACTAGAGTATGAACATGTTACATGTATCGTACTCTCATACTAAGTAGGCGTATGTAGGATAGAAGTCCTTGAACAACTTTCAAGATTCTTCGAGATGAGACGGCGTGAAAGAGTTAATGGGGGGGGGGGGCGGTAGCGAATCAGACCTTAGGGACCTCAAGGGGACAATCCATTTAAGACTTGGGAGCATGTTTCACCGCTAAACTCGTCCCTAAATCAATTGGCTAGAAAATATCTGTCAGCTGTTGAAATATCCGTTCCAGCATTAAGTCTTTTCTTGAAAGTCGGAGAGGTTTTATCGGCAGAAAGAAGAAGACTAAAACCAAATCTTGAAGAAATGCTGATATTCGTGGTCTCCCAGGGAAAAGAATTTTGAGGAAAATAATTTTCATCTGGTAAAGAAAACAAAAAAATTGTATACATAGGTAAATGAAAATTTTAATTCCTTAAAAATATATTTTTTTACACAGTAAAATAAAAAACGTATAAATTAGTTTTTTTCATTTGGTTACTGATTTTAATTTACTTACTAACATCACATTTCCTTTTATATAAATACGAAAATATTTGTATTATTTTGTATCGATATATTGATATTTAATGGGTTTTAACGATGATATATAGATATTGATAATCACTGGTAATTTAAATAAATGAAACCTCTATACCACAAATTACTTTTTCTTCTATTTAAAACCTTGTGAACATTTCAATTGCATAGCAATCATAATCGGAGGTAATTTACAATAAAAATACAATAAAAAATTAGGTATTTTTTATTGTAAATTACCTCTGATGATGATTGCTATGCAATTGTAATGTACATAAAGTTTTAAATAAAAGAAAAAGTCATTTGAGGTTGGCTATAGAGGTTTCGTTTATTTAAATTAGGCCACAGTTGTTTTATATAGTTATATTCACTGGTAGTTTAATTGATAATATCGAATTTCGATATTTCGTTTTCGATCTCGCAACTCTACTTTTTTAATTCTCACTCTTTATCTTGTTTAGTGCATGTGTGAGTGCGCACGCGCGCATAATTATACTTCATCCCTCGCATAACGTTAATTATTAAGACGTAGCAAATGGAATAATGGGGATTATTACTTATAATTTTTGAGATAATACAGTCATAGTCTCTACAGTCACTTCCTTGTTTCTGGATCTCATGTCTTGTCTTCATTAAGGTATGTATTTATCGATTGTTTCGGCGAATCCTCGTAATCTACCAGGGAAGTTTCTTTTTACCCAGAGAAAATAAATACGTCTCGGCCAACATTTCTCAGGCATTTTTCATAACTGTCTAAACCATTGAAACTAGATAATTCCACCCTATCCAGAACCGTCTGTGTTATTTCTATTAGCCTCCTAGATGATCTATTTTTGTCTTTGTAGTTCGATTACTGATGTCAGAGTTGAGCGATCATATTTTGCTGCAATTAGACCGGGCTCTAACATTTTAGGTTAGTTTATTTTTTTAAGACAAAAACGTAAACCGATCGGTTTAGTTTTTTGTAGACAAATGTTCCATCATAAGGACTCGAGGCATTCTATTGTACTAGCTGCATAGCTTGCTGCGTTCACTGTGAAATATATCAGTACTGAGTGATGGGGAGAACAGCTGACGTGGCATTGTTGTGTGATGTTTATCTACTTCCTACTTCGGTCGGAGAGAAGGCAAATGTTCCATCATAAGGACTCGAGGCATTCTACTGTACTAGCTACATAGCTTGCTGCGTTCACTGTGAAATATGTCAGTACTGAGTGATGTGGAGAACAGCTGACGTGGCATTGTTGTGTGATGTTTATCTACTTCCTACTTCGGTTGGAGAGAAGGCAAATGTTCCATCATAAGGACTCGAGGCATTCTACTGTACTAGCTACATAGCTTGCTGCGTTCACTGTGAAATATGTCAGTACTGAGTGATGTGGAGAACAGCTGACGTGGCATTGTTGTGTGATGTTTATCTACTTCCTACTTCGGTCGGAGAGAAGGCAAATGTTCCATCATAAGGACTCGAGGCATTCTACTGTACTAGCTACATAGCTTGCTGCGTTCACTGTGAAATATGTCAGTACTGAGTGATGGGGAGAACAGCTGACGTGGCATTGTTGTGTGATGTTTATCTACTTCCTACTTCGGTCGGAGAGAAGGCAAATGTTGCATCATAAGGACTCGAGGCATTCTACTGTACTAGCTGCATAGCTTGCTGTGTTCACTGTGAAATATGTCAGTACTGAGTGATGTGGAGAACAGCTGACGTGGCATTGTTGTGCGATGTTTATCTACTTCCTACTTCGGTTGGAGAGAAGGCAAATTTTCTATCATAAGGACTCGAGGTATTCTACTGTACTAGCTACATAGCTTGTTACGTTCACTGTGAAATATGTCAGTACTTAGTGATGGGGAGAACAGCTGACGTGGCATTGTTGTGTGATGTTTATCTACTTCCTACTTCGGTTGGAGAGAAGGCAAATGTTCCATCATAAGGACTCGAGGCATTCTACTGTACTAGCTACATAGCTTGCTACGTTCACTGTGAAATATGTCAGTACTGAGTGATGGGGAGAACAGTTGACGTGGCATTGTTGTGTGATGTTTATCTACTTCCTACTTCGGTCGGAGAGAAGGCAAATGTTGCATCATAAGGACTCGAGGCATTCTACTGTACTAGCTACATAGCTTGCTACGTTCACTGTGATATATGTCAGTACTGAGTGATGGGTAGAACAGCTGACGTGGCATTGTTGTGTGATGTTTATCTACTTCCTACTTCGGTCGGAGAGAAGGCAAATGTTGCATCATAAGGACTCGAGGCATTCTACTGTACTAGCTACGTAGCTTGCTACGTTCACTGTGAAATATGTCAGTACTGAGTGATGTGGAGAACAGCTGACGTGGCATTGTTGTGCGATGTTTATCTACTTCCTACTTCGGTTGGAGAGAAGGCAAATTTTATACAAGGTGAAATTTTAAAGAGATACAATTTAATATCAGAAAGGGAAAAATTAAAGAACAGCTTAAATAACCTAGAAATAAATTATAAAAGTCCAAATGTAAGGGTTATTATGTATTTGTGTTTTGTTTTAAGAGAGGCAGCACATTTATAATCGCTTGTGATATAGGATTAATCATAGGATTATACATAGGATTAACTTACGAATCTCGTAAGCGAACATAAGACGTTCCTAAATTAGTAGAAAGGGGAGGATTATTTTGACGTTTGGATAGACATCCCTGAAGTGCACTTCCATATCTGTTACACTCCCATATACAGAAAGTATATATTAAACCGTTGTATTGTGTAAGAAGGAGTTCAAGAAAAAAACAAGCAGTATAAACAAAAAGTTTTAAAGTAAATTCCTAATTAGGTAAACAACAAATTTATTTTAGGGTCTTTTTATTAAATATTTACAATTAATATAAATAATATACTCAATCTATGCGTTCATACAGCTGTTCTACCACATCACCTACATATAACATAAAATCAGCAGTTTTATGAAATCATATATTATATCACTCATTTTAAGCCAAATGGGAAGAAATAATTATAATGCGTACCTTGCCCCTTTTGTGAAACGTTTTTCCATCATATAAAACTAAAATTAAATCATTAATAAATTTTATTAATGAATTAATATTTGAAAAAATTATATTAACGTCAAGGGTCATCCAACACAAGTTTTATTAAATGTATTTAATTTGAGTGGATGAATAAAAAGTATTTTTATTAACAATTATTAATTTGAACAAGATATATACATATATATAAGGAGAGTGTTGTCTTTAGAAAAGAAATTGAAAGAGGTTGAATGTTTATATATATATTAACCCTACAGGGGAGGAAAACAAATACATCACAACAGAACATCAAACAGAACAGATGTACATAAACAGAACATCAAATAAAATAGGCCACACATTTTAAAATACAGGATACAAAATAGCATTCAAAACTAATAACAATTTACAATACGATATACAGCACGACACCAACAACAAATATAAACTACAAGCACCAGGCGTATACAAATTATATCGCACAAACTGCAACAAATTCTACAATATGCTAACAGGTCGCAGCTTCAAACAACGAGTCGAGGAACACAAACAGAACACCAACTCAGCATTCTACAATCACATAAAAGAAACAAGACACAAATACACAGACATTTACCATAACCTAGAAATCTTACACATCAACACAAAAGGACCACATCTCAACACACTAGAACAATATGAAATTTACAAACACACAAAATACAAACATATTAAACGAACAAACCCAATACAAATCACACATACTCTTTGAATCGAAAACCTGCCTTTAAAACCGACACTGATGAAGATCGCCACATAGCAATCGAAAACGTTCTGTCTCAATACTTTTTAACAAATTTACAAAATTTAAAGCTCGGATGGTCATAAACTAATGTAAAAGTGATTGATAAGTTTCGCCGAACGTACTGGATTACAGTATTCAAGAGTTTTATTATATATTGTAAAATATAATTTTCTAATAGAAGAATTTTCGAAGGGTATTAGCAAAATTTATTTGATGTATTTAACTCAATTAGATTTTTGTATTATGGACAAGAAATCATAAACATCTCTCTTCAAAACGTCTTCTCTAAATTTCCTTGTAGGATTCATGTTTATATTTCTCTCTTGGGATTGATGATAAATGCAACACGTTTACCTATGCTAGGTTAAAGTGGAGCATGATTATTCAGAAGTCTCGGCGCTCCAATTTGTAACCTCTTCCCTATACTGGCAGACTGTAACCGATTTGTTACTACTGGCTTTAATATGCACACGACAATGTCCCGAGGCAGTACACATAAGCGGTTTTACTTACGAGTCAGCAGTTTCTAGTGCGATATGAGATCGGAGTATGCAATTAAAATAGAAAGATTTAGTTTCTAGTCTTAGTTTTAGTTTTAGTCCTCAATTGTTTACTTTTTGTGTTAATAAAAACTAGACTATTTTGTTAATAATAATATTGTTTACTTTTTGTGTTAATAAAAACTAGACTATTTTGTTAATAATAATATTGTTTACTTTTTGTGTTAATAAAAACTAGACTATTTTGTTAATATTAATATTGTTTACTTTTTGTGTTAATAAAAACTGGACTATTTTGTTAATAATAATATTGTTTAATTTTTGTGTTAATAAAAACTAGACTATTTTGTTAATATTAATATTGTTTAATTTTTGTGTTAATAAAAACTAGACTATTTTGTTAATAATAATATTGTTTACTTTTTGTGTTAATAAAAACTAGACTATTTTGTTAATATTAATATTGTTTACTTTTTGTGTTAATAAAAACTGGACTATTTTGTTAATAATAATATTGTTTAATTTTTGTGTTAATAAAAACTAGACTATTTTGTTAATATTAATATTGTTTAATTTTTGTGTTAATAAAAACTAGACTCCTTTGTTAAATAACAAATTTAACTTTAGAGTAATAAAGGTTTTTTTATAAAATTCATTTTATTATTAGGCTGCAACCGAAGAGACTGCAATTAGGAACAGAATGTATTATAGATTACAATAATATTTCGAAAACATTTTGCTATAATCGTAATATTCAAGTTGAAAAAAGTAGCTTATACAAGTGTTTACTACCGTAGTTAAATCTTGCAATCGACTTTTATATGTAAAACTATTATACTTGAAAATTTTACATTCATTTATCTTCGATGACATTACATGTTTGAACCGTAAAAACAAAAGACTAGTAAGATTATACTAAAATTAAATTTAAACACATTTAAATAAACCCGCTTTTATTTCGATATAAACTATTAAAAATAGCATTTTAGATGATTACTGGAATGGTCTTGGTATCGGGATATTACTCGTGGGGTGGCAATATTTAGCAGCTGGTCTCAGAGTAGGGCCTAATGTTATGGAGCGTTAAATTTTCAGGTTTAACCATACTGCCTCGTCAGGAGACAGAAGAAATTTTGTAGAGGATATCCTACTGGTATGTCCTACAAGTGTGACCAACCACATAGACAAGCTGAGGGCCAAGTGGGAGTCAGCTGGCGAAGATCCCTAAGGACAAATCCTTGTGGATGCTTTTGGCGGCTGCTTACATCAGGGTATAGGCAGTAGGCCCTACCTGAGGCTGGAGCCCGTAGAGAGAAGAAAGAAAGATCTAAAAATAATAAAAACAAAGAAACCGAAAAAAATGAAACTAGCTATGTTAGGTGATATTTTACTTTCTTTACCTTACAGATATGAAGTTCAGTAAACACTCACTAATCCGGCAGATATAATGCCGGATTACTGGAGGGTTCATTAAAAAGACAATGTACATTGAACAATGTCTATGTGTATTGCCCAAAAATTAGGAAAACAGACAAATATTCCTCTATAGTATCTGAAATGATAAAACTGGAATGAATGTACTTTACAATATAAGGTTATCTTATATTTAACCGTAAAACAAAACTTTTAATATGTTTCCGTTTGCAATGACATTGTTCTCTTACTCTTCAGTAACAGTCGCATAGTTGTAACAGTAACAGTTGTATATAACTACCGCAACGACGTACAACTCGAAATTGTTTGTAAATCACGAGCTACACAACTAGAACCGGGAGGCGTGAAATCAGTCGATCACTGCCATCGACGTGCCGTGAAAAATGTACAAGTTATGTTTACAATTTCGTCCTTGACAAAAACGTCGGATGGGCGAAGGGCCGGATTATAGAGAGTTTACTCTATATTATAGCGTCCCACGCATTTAATATCATAGGATTAACACGTAAAGGATCTTGAAACGACGTTTTCGCCTTATCTTCTGTTCTTTTCATCCATTTAGCCTTTTCCTAAGTTACGTTTTCCATTTTCTTTTTCATATGTCCTGAATTCCTACACATATCCATTTAATGGCGAGTACTGCTATTGCTATTTCGTATGCTTTTGCACTAGATGCCGTGTACGGTATTTCATCACCCGAATACGGGTCCTTATCGTGTAGGAGAGTAAAGAAATTTTGAGCCTAGTAATGGTATTATCAAATAGTACAAGACGTATTAAAAATTACAATAGTCTATATATAACTAAGTGTGTGTGTGTGTGTGTGTGTGTTTGTGTGTGAGTGTGTGTATGTGTGTGTGTGTGTGTGGGTGTGTGTGTGTGTGTGTGTGTGTGTGTGTCTGTGTTTGTGAAACGCGTTTCGACGACTAATATGTCATCATCATCATCCATCACTGTGAATGTTACAAAATGTTATCAGAAAAATAGGTTTTTATAGCGTTCTTGATTATGATGATAAAATAAAAGTCATCGAAATGAGCTTGATATTTATATATACAATATTATTATTAATTAATCCTTAAGAGGGTTCAGCTGGCGAAGTCCGCAATTCCAGTTGGTGGTGTCAAATAAGATTGACTCGAAGTTTATTTAGCGTACTATCATTTTTGTTATGGATTTCAAAAAAACCATTTTTTAACCATAAAAATTTGGAATTCTGTTTGCGTGAGGCATGAGTATCAAGGAAGACAATTTTAACACTTGTCCAAGAAGATCAAAAGTATCCAGCGCAACGCCCATTTCTACCCAGATACAGTACTTATTTTCTAACAGGACGATCGTGGGACAAAACTTTAGGCACTACTGCGGAAGTGCTTATATTGGCTATATACAACAGAAACTCGAGAAAACAACTTTTTAACCCGCTTTCATTGTGTTAATTCATCATAGTATTTGTTCTGAACCTTCCTGCCACTGTACCCACTCCAAACAGTCCACTCGACATATTGTTACGTTTTTACAGTAGTTCACTAAATTATAAGGCAATTTTAGGTTAAATAACTATTTATTAATTCACACACTTTTATGTCTACTATTAATTTACACAGTGGTTTTGGGCACATACAATATACAATTTGCGACTGCATTCCAAACAAATAGGAACGTCATATTTAAACTCTAGATATTTTATGCACAATGTGTAATATTATTGCAAGTAACCTTAATATCAACATATCACTAATAGTATTATAGAAATCAGAGAATCATACAACTAAAAGTTAACCTATTTCTGGTAATCTGAGTGAGGTAGTTAGGTATGCAACATCGGCCACTTCTGCAAAATTAGTGGAAAGCATTATTTGTCTTAAGTTGTAAATATTTGGTTGTAATTGTGACAAATCACACCTGAGATTATTTTGGACGTCCAGGCCTATCCGATAATTTGATCTGAAAATCCAGATTTGTAGAGATAATTGATGAAAACTGTATAAACAACTTTCAAAGCAGTAATGGATGAACAGAAAAAGCATCACCTTCTATTCTTAGACCTCTGCACTTGGTTGAGAATTATATTTCAGGTCGATGCCAGTTCTTGAATGCTATCACTATATATCTACGACGATTTTAAGTGATAATTTAATTTTCCAGTGTTACCAAATGCTGGGTTGTCAAAGTGCTTCGGTAAATTTATCAGGTGTGATTGAAGGTTTTTTGTATCATCGAGGAAGATTAAATAATCTTGTAAAGGCTTGAAGGTTTGTTGTCGCGTCTGTTGTGGCCAGTGCACTTGGGCCCAGCGACATTTGAGCCACTTTAATGCTGGTGATGGATGAAACAACAAACTGAACAACACTCTTCAGAGAGTTAATCCTAGAATCCTAGAATCGAAGAATTGATTAGTAGTTGTCAAAATTAAAGCGGAAATTGCAGTCTTCGTATGCATGAAGATACAATTAAACCTTGGATGGAAAAGGAGGAAAAGCACATAGACGAAACTGGCCGAGAGAATGAATAAAACTATCAAGAAGTAGGAAGAAACTGGTGACATAGGGACATGTCTTTACTCTCTGACCTACTAGGTTCAGAGCGATAAAAATTATGAGAATATTTGTAAATAGTACTAAATTCATCATACAAAAATTAATAACAATAAATTACAAAACAAGAAGTTAATTAACATGATATACTATGACGTAAAAAATATTAAAATGATGCTTTTAGCTGATTTTAAACACGCCAAAATGATAGACAACTGGTTTTCCAAAAGCAAAAAAAAGAAACTGGTTTTCTATCACTTAGCGTGTCCAAAGTCTGGGTAAAGGGTGACAGGAATCATAGAGGCTATAATTGTACTTAATACAGGAAATAATGGGAGTCTACTAAACGCAGGTATATTTTGAATAACTCGGGCGCAACTGTCGCTCATTTCACTATGGGCGCATGTGTCACTGGGTGCATCTGCTGCATATTCTGCAAAACTTTAAAGAAGTTTTTCTGTGTTACTCAAAACTGCATCAAAATATTACTTATTTGTTTTTATTAAAACAATAATTGCTATGCAATTTAAGATAGGCCTATGAACAACGAACAAAATCTGCTTCTTAAACATATTTCCAAAAGATCGTGATATTGAAAACAAATCTTCTCAGGTTTTATACAATGAGCATTATGGTAATTTCCTTGTGTGTTTTGGTAAAGTATGATGATTATGCCAAGTAAAAAAAAATGTAAATTTGATGAATATAGATATTCATTTCTTAGAGTCACAAAAGGAATCCACTTTCGATTGTAAGTTAAATAATTTAACAAGTATGTTACAGTTCAACATAGTTCTTGTACACAGGTGTTTTACCATCAAACGTATCTGTGTTGGAGAACCAACAAACGTCTGTGTTAAAAACTGTTGGAGAGCCAACATGTGTTGAATCGTCGCCCTGATCTGTGTTGGAGAACCAACAAACTATGTATCGTAATTCCTCTCTCCTCTGTGATGGAGAGCGAACATACTTTGTGTCAAAATCTCTCTCTCCTCTGTGATGGAAAGGCAACAAACTGTGTGCCAAAAATTTTCTCTATATTTTGTGATAGAGCCAACTAACCGTGTGTCAAAATCTCTCTCTCCTCTGTGATAGAGGGCCAACAAACTGTGTGTCAAAATTTCTCTCTCCTCTGTAATGGAGAGCCAACAAACTGTGTGTCAAAATTTCTCTCTCCTCTGTGATAGAGGGCCAACAAACTGTGTGTCAAAATTTCTCTCTCCTCTGTAATGGAGAGCCAACAAACTGTGTGTCAAAATCTCTCTCTCCTCTGTGATAGAGGGCCAACAAACTGTGTGTCAAAATTTCTCTCTCCTCTGTAATGGAGAGCCAACAAACTGTGTGTCAAAATCTCTCTCTTCTCTGTGATGGAGAGCGAACATACTTTGTGTCAAAATCTCTCTCTCCTCTGTGATGGAAAGGCAACAAACTGTGTGCCAAAAATTTTCTCTATATTTTGTGATAGAGCCAACTAACCGTGTGTCAAAATCTCTCTCTCCTCTGTGATAGAGGGCCAACAAACTGTGTGTCAAAATTTCTCTCTCCTCTGTAATGGAGAGCCAACAAACTGTGTGTCAAAATCTCTCTCTCCTCTGTGATGGAGAGCGAACATACTTTGTGTCAAAATCTCTCTCTCCTCTGTGATGGAAAGGCAACAAACTGTGTGCCAAAAATTTTCTCTATATTTTGTGATAGAGCCAACTAACCGTGTGTCAAAATCTCTCTCTCCTCTGTGATAGAGGGCCAACAAACTGTGTGTCAAAATTTCTCTCTCCTCTGTAATGGAGAGCCAACAAACTGTGTGTCAAAATCTCTCTCTCCTCTGTGAAAGAGAGAGAACAAACTGAGTGTCAAAATTTCTCTCTCCTCTGTAATGGAGAGCCAACAAACTGTGTGTCAAAATCTCTCTCTCCTTTGTGATGGTGAGACAACAAACTATATAAAAATATTTCTTCTCTGTGATAAAGAGTCAACAAACTGTCTGTCAAATTCTATCTCTCCTTTGTTATGGAGAGCCAACAAAGTGAGGGTAAAAATTTTCTCTCCTTTGTGATGGAGACTGAATAAACTGTGTGTCAAAATCTCTCTCTCTTTGTGTGGGAGAACCAACAAACAGTGTGTCAATATCTCTTTCCTCTGTGGTGGAGAGCCAACAAACTGTGTGTCAAAATCTCTCTCTCCTCTGTGATGAATTGCCAACAAACTGTCTGTTAAAACTTCTCTCTTTTTAAAATTTGTTTTAACACGCTTTGCAAATGAAAAGGTCATGATACAATTTCTATATTCGGTTGTCCTTTATACGAACTGTCTCTGGGAAAGATATCAGATGAGTCAGGCGGTATTTCCGTGACGCAATCTGGACCAATAAAGACTGCGCATGTGAGATTTGTCAAATGTATTTCTCCCTTAAGGCATGACGTCATTTATATAAAACATCTTGTTTTTTTAACAGGCAATTAAAAATTGCTAGCTAATATGATAGTTCCTCCATACGAAATATAACTTACATTAGAAAAACATGGCCAGTTGTATTTAAACATTTAAAAAAAGGATTATTAAACGACAATGTAATAACTATACAAATATTAGTTCCTCTTAGAATATTGCTAAACGTCAATTCCAAAGTGAAATATTCTTAAGATTTGTTTCTTTTATTGTATTTTTTTATATTTTAATGCCTTTTAAATAACACAGATTCACTTAGTATTTAAAACAACAATAACACTCAATTTACAATAACTATTGTTGGCATTTCATCAATATAAATTAATAATAGACACATTTTCAGGAAAATCCATACTAAAATATTAACTGTAAAATATTGTTCATTATAATAACATCACGTCAAGCCACTATTATATAATATTTTGCCCGCATTAGCTTCAGTTACTATCCATGAGTGAAATCCAATATTGCTCAGTTATGTACAACAATCATATTACTCAAATATATTTAACGCCTGAAGAGTATTCCGGTTTGGAATCAAAACTCAGAGCAGTGCTTTAAAATTAATTGATGGTCGTTCCAATATCTATCGTAGTAATCAACCAAAAATATTCAAGATCGATATGTAAAATATTATTAAAAGAATCGATTTTTAAGCAATGTTTTCCGTTTTCTAGTGATGCCATCTTTGCATTTGACTTGTTCGGATGTCTTCCAGGACTATCAGAGTAAAAAGACAGTTCTGGTAGATGATGGAGCACATCCGAAACGAATCAACTAATGAGGTGGCATCGCTAGAGAAAAGATCACTATACTCTGCATGTTTATTTATTTAGATCCGGATGAACATTTTAATATATCATAATGTTCGCTTATTTTTCCTTTTTCACTTAACAAGTTCTTGTGAACGAAAATGGTTTGCAAAGAAGATATGAATATTTTTATTATTTTTTTAAATTTCGTAATTTCTTTCGTATTATCTGACTTGAACTAAGCAAGAGATGTAGTCAAAACGTAGTTAAATGCGGAAATCGCCTCGCCTCAAACGCTTTGATATAAACCCATTCCTGTAACCACAAATCTCGTAAACCTGCGATGTCTCAATCAAGTAAAAGTAACCTGATATAGTGAGTTTATCCTATTAAATAAGAAAAGTGTTCTTCAAATTTGTTCTACTTTGTTCCTAAATCAATAAATTCATTTGACAAAATAATTTTATAAACTGACGGCAAAGCATATAATTTATAGAGGCCAATTTTAAACACAAATTTCATGATTTAATTTATATTTTATTTTCTTCAATAGCATACACCAAAGAGCTTCACGAAACTAGTAAATATTTCTATATTTTTTAGTACATTTTTCTGCCATTCATAACTTTTCAATATTCTCATCTGTTGACGCGTTTCGGATTAACTTCATTTTCAAAACTTCAATCTTACTCTACTTCAAGGAGTACGATTGAAGTTTTGAAAATGGAGTTAATCCGAAACGCATCAACAGATTAGAATATTAAAAAGTTAGGAATGGCAAAAAAATGTACTAAAAAATATAGAAATATTCCTAACAGAAATGAAGATGAGTATATAAATAATAGTTAATATTGTAAATATTGTTAATGTAAAAACGATAAATAGACTGAATGTTTTAAAAATATGCATTTAGTGTTGGATTTCACGATTTTAAATTTGTAAAAAGATGATGGAATTGTATAATCACCATTTAACGTTTTTAGGTTCTGTGTCTGTTGCATTTTCTTTGCAATTTAAAACTCGGTTATTTATTACACGTAATTCAATGCATTTTTCAGTTGAAGATTTATTTCCATTGGGTGATAATGTTTATCCTTGATAGGGGCTTAATTAAATGCTAATTTTAAGGAATCTGAACACAGGTGACCTATGTGCTGTATCACTTGATCCTTTGCTTACATTAATATCGACAGGCCTCTTTGGATCAAGTAAAACATAACCTGCCAGAACAGAAAGTTGACATTTAATTTACTATAATTTTTTTTCAATATTTCCGTATCTCATTATGTTAATTGTGCTGTTTGCGTGTAAACAAACTTGTTGAAAATTTGAATGGTTCAAACTTTGGGTTTGTTCGTGTGTCTGCGTGCGTGTGTGCGTGAGAGTCATAAAATAACTTTAATGAATTTTGCCTAGGCCTACAAACTTTAGCATTACAATGAAAATATTGGAAAAAAACCAATACCACAAAAAAATGAATCACTCTAAGTTCGTAACTTCTTGTTTGATAGATTGTAATTTTGTAGTAAGACCCTCTGATGGTGATGACATGGTAATCTAAATGTACATAGACCCATAAGGGTTTGCTTTTAGGTAACTTGTATTACGAGTTATTTTTGATTATTTTTGTGGTGTGGGGGGGTTCTTTCCAATATTTTCATTGTAATATATTGTACTACTGTGCTCTTAATATTGTGTAAACTTTAACATGTTGATAGTCTTACTTTTTGTATCTTAAATAAAAATAAAAGACTTCTTGAATGTACCTGTAATAAACTTATGGTAGCATCAAATTTATAGTTTTCATATGTAAGAACAGTTTCCACCCTAAGGTAAGTGGGTAAGCAGACCATAAATGACTTACTAACAACTAATATAAGTCAAATTATTTTACGTGTAGTATACAATTTAAGTTTAAGAATTTGAGGGGTCCTTGTCAATATAGCGACCCATGAGGGGTGTCTTGAAAAACTTTCGTTGGAACCCTTGCACTATTAGTTCCATAGGGTAGTTCGCAAAGGTAACGTAAATTATCATGAGGGTTGCTTATTTTAACCATACAGGTATATATTGACGTTCTTACACTTCACGTTGCAAGAGTTATGATGCAATATTTTATATGTATAATAAATGCTCGGACAATAACCCTTAAGGGACGGATGATCGTCTAAAGTTAGCATTCCCTTAGTTACAGTGTACAGGTAGTTATAATTTATATAAATACTAGCTTACCCTTAGCGGGTTGCTGCGATATCAGAAGAAACCAATATAATGCAAACTTGTTATAAAAAAATTCATTTTAAATTGTGTCATTTTTATAAAAATACGTTCAAGTGCTTTTGTATAGTTACATTTCCGATTCTTATCATATTTTAAGTTTACAAAGAACTAAATTCATGAATTCTAATCAAGCACTTAATGTTTTTGAAAAACAACTATAGCCTATGCCCAATATATATGAAGTCATTCGTTATCATAGATTACTAAAAACATTTCAATCAGGATTTCTAGGATTTATGCATACAAATAATAACATAATTTATATCTGTCTAAAAACAAAATATTTCATCATAATTCTATATCTATTTTATTCAAATAATACTTAACACAAAAAATAGAATTCATTTTTATTATATTAAAATAATTTAGTGAGAAGAATTTTATGAATCGATGTATTTACTAACAAAAAATAATTAAAGAAGTTTTCAATTCAGTAGCATTTTAACTTGATAATTAATGTAGATTCAGTAAAGTCAAAACAACCTAAAAGCAAAATATTATGCAAAATAACCTAAAAGCATTACAATTTTTGTATGAAATTCTGTTTTCACTAATTTTAAGTGTCAGCTGTACGTTATAGCGTGATTATCGTCAACTATTGATTATAATAATTAGTATTTATTAGTAATTCTTAGATTTCAATTTAAGTGACTCAATGCATGGTTAGAAAAGTAGTAACATTTTCTAAATAAATTCAATAAAAACGCTATCGCAGCGCTGTCTACCGGATCAAATTATGAATCTGAACCCATTCTCGAATCAACATCACCACACACATAAAATTTCATAAAAGTCTGTTTAGCTGTCAGGAAAAGTTCAATCAGAATCACACGGACAGAAGAAATATATATGTGTATGTATAAATTAATCACAATTTATATATTAATAACACTATATGTAAAGAACAATATACGTTTCTTATATTTGAAAATATACTTCTATAAAAGATGTTTCAATAAATCAGATATATTAAAGTATTGTTCAATTTAGTTGGAATTTTGCTATACACAAACACTTATATTGATAAATAATAAATTAGTGTATTAAACATGTCTAATAAATGTGTTCATGAAAAGAATGAACATCTGTCGTCATATTATTTGAACACTATACGATTTTTTAATGGTTTCGATTTTCGATGTTCTTATAGAAACTGTAAACGCTTTCACATATCCTCATTCAGTGTCCGTAAGAACTGAGTCCAGAGAGGTGTTAAGAATGCGACTCCGACCGGATTGTTCACTTCGGCAGATCCTGTTGAACCCTGGATTCTGGAAGTTGGCTTGGTTTGAGTATAAGACAACTTGCTGTTAGCGTTACTTGTTGCTAAATGCACGCTTCAAGAAGTAAATTACAGTAAAATCTCTGATATCCGGCACCGTCGGAGTCGGCATGTTGCCGGTTATAGAAAATTTCCGAATAATAGAACCTAACCTATATAGTATATATTCAGTACGTACTACTACGTTGTGCTACCTATCAAGGAAAATTGTATGTAGGCCTATTGTTGAAATCTTACCTGCCTTATTTGTATCCAATTACTGTCCTTTCATAGCTATTAATAAAAGCACGTGCTCGCGCACTCAAAATTATTTTTAAAAAATTTAAGAAAAAAAAGAAATTTATTGCTAAAAATCGTTTTTTGTTCATACAACGTTAAAATAGAACATGCACCAGTACATTTACCCGTACAATATATTTTATAATGTTTCGATTAGTATTGAAATAATCACGGATGCCTGACTGCCTGATACGCGATGACCTTTTTTCAACAAATTTTGAATGAAGCATATGCAGTTCCAAAACATGGAACCGAGTAGCATTTCTCATCTTCAACACACTTCAACAGCGTTGTATAAGTGGCTGCAGCATTTCACCATGAAACTTTTACTTTTTCTAGAACTATTTCATCATCTGATGATTCACTGTCAGGTGTTATTTGTTCTGCTTACTTCTAATAAATCTTCTCAGTTACATTGTGTGATGCGTCCTGTGTTTTCATACGCATGTACACACTCTTTAAGAAACAACCCATAAAGGATTTGAAGTTTGTACATTTTTTATGCCGTCTAGTCTGTCGCAAATGTCAATGTTCTCTGTGATAGTCAGCACCTTTTTTATTTTTTACCTACGATGTCCCCCCCCCATTTATTGTCACTGAAGTACGTAAACAGTAAAAGTACTACTTAAATGATAAACCGAAGCTTCCACGCAACTGATACGGACTATCAAAACAATCTATAAATATTCAACATATTAACATCTGTGTCACATCTTGTAACAACAAAGAAGAGTACTGTACTGATTTGTTTGTTTTGAAAATGTTCCGGATAATAGAACGTCCGGATGATAGGATGCCGGATAAAAGAGCTTTACGGATGTAGTATAAAAACTGTAGACATTTCCTGAATTGAAAGTAGCAGTGCGAACCTCAACAATTAAGGACATCAATAATATTCAGTAATTAATGTTCGGAGGAGGCGAGGGCAGTATCGCAAAGTGAGCGTAATATTATAGTTATGACAGTTAGTGTCATTTAACTGAGTAATTAATTATGTAAGGCGAATCTAAAAAAACAATAAATTCTTAATATAAACAAAAAGCGCTGTAATTAGTGTAAAATTAATGAATACTTTGTAAGTAATAAATTATTATTATGTTGTTTCACAAATCTGTACACGCTGCCTTGTTTTCAAACGTCTCAACATTCCGGGTGAATGGATGGAGTGTTAAAGACAAGCTACTGGCCGTGGGTGTGATCAGTGAAAGTCAATAAACGGGAGCGGGCTTTCCTTTGGTTATCGCACCCTGCTGAATTATTTAGTTCAACCGTGAACGCTTCAGATCTCCTTTGATTTGTCTGCCGATTGTACAAATTCATCGCTCAATTTACATTTAATTCTCTTTCTTAATTCGTTCTTAAGGGGTTTTTTTCAGTTTATTCGTTGAAAATATTTATTTATGGGTTCACAGTAATGCTCGTGTGTGGGTTCCTTACCTTATAGCACAAAGCTGAAATTGTTCATAGACGTATGCGCAAACACATGTCTCCGGCTGCCCAGAGGCTTCTTAAGGGGAAAATCACAAGTAGAATTCATTTGAATCGTCCTCGTTAGCGATAATACGAGTATATAGCGATTGTATCCTTGCAGTGTAAGATGTTTGTTTTGCTTTAATTATGACAATTCTGTTGTTAGAGCTGTGGGAAAGATGGAAAAATAATGGTATCTTTAAGGCAGGATATTAAATTAACTTGATTTTTGTTGTAGTTTTAAAGTGACTTACCCCCTATAGAGGATGAGGTGTGATGTGTATATAGGTAGGATTAAGTTAGAACAGGGGATCTCCTTGATTTTTGTTGTAGTTTTAGACAAAGTGACTTATCCCCAACTGAGGATGAGGTGTGTTGAGTATATAGGTAGGATTAAGTTAGGACAGTGGATCTCCTTGATTTTTGTTGTCCTTTTAAGGCGATCAGCCAAAGTGAATTATCCCCTTCAGAGGATGAGAAGGGATGTGTATATAGGTAGGACTAAGTCAGTACAGTGGATCTCCTTGATTTTTGTTGTACTTTTAAGGCGATCAGCCAAAGTGACTTATCATCTACCGAAATTAATCCTCTGTTCCTGGCAATGGCGTAATATTATGTTTTTTTGTAGCTTTAATGTGTCTAGGATTTTGCCAAAATGTTTTTGTTGGTCTGAAAGATTAAGGTATGGTACATAAAATCCCCCGGTACAGAATATAGGCGAATGATAGCATAACGTGTGTAGACCTGAAATAGACCTTTCTACTGGCATCACAAATTGATGTTTTTGTTGGTTTGTCAACTTTTCTGTACCTGACACACATCTTATACGAAAAAAGATAAGAGACAGTAATAAGAAGTAAGTAAGATAAGTCATAATGATCCCCTGGCTCTGGGAATAGGGTACAATTATGGCATCGCGTTTGCAGGTTAGCTTACCCGGAGTAGACATGTTCTGAACGGGGTTGACAGAAGGAGTCTACCCACTATCAGGACATTAGTGTATGTATATATAGAAAGTATTGAATGTTTGAATTATTATATGCAGTTATAGAGTTAAAAATTATCTTTAACTAATAAATAAGGTATAAAATTTTATTTCAATTTGATATTTCTAAACGTGTTTTTTTTCTGGGCTCATATATATACATGTGTGTGTGTATGTGTTTGTGTACCTAACATGTACTTGAGGCACATTCTACTATTAGTCCTCTGTATTGACTTATGGTAGCATGCCAGTGACGTAATTAGAGTTGATAGAAGAGTTTAATGCTCGGCTGCGCATTTCTACTGTATAAATATTACTAGAGCTGACGAACCGCAGGTGGAGTTATGGAGCGAGACCCAGACTGTTTGCCTCTCTCCTCTTTACAAATTCATCTGCACTTCAGTGAGTTCAACCCCACCTCGGTGTTCAGACGAAGATCTTTAATGCACAATGTCTGTGTGTCTTTTTAACGATCGTTTCTTTTATGTTTGTAATTGTTTCCGACAAACCGTGCATACATGAGAACATATAGAAAAAATAATGATAATAAAATAAATTTGACCTTTTGTAGTAAATACCTGAAAGAGATAGTAATTAGTTGAAACTAATGAGGATTAGGGTTTGTGGCTGAACGTTGAAGAAACCAAATTTATGTTCATTTCAAGGAGAATACAGAATGTATATTACTTTAGTGAGTGCTTGCTCTTGGCTGTTGTTCCACCCAGTATCATCGGCCGTGTCTGGATTGCCGGTCATCTAGCTCACGGTAGGTGGAGATGTGATCCCTTTAATGACAACATTTAAACAGAGAGGGCACGTACCGGAACGTACAGGTGTCTGAGAATCGTGTCGATCAAGAGACGGAAGCTGGCTACGCCGGCTGTCCTGTCAGTTGTAGACGGCAAAGACTGCTGCTGAAGATTGATAACTTATTTTTTTCCTCTGCTAACGTTCTAATGCCTTTGCTTGATATTGTGTGTTATGTCTTGGCTGAAGAGCTATTTAGAGTCGAGTGACCCAGTAACGGTCGTGTCCGGACAAGCCGGTCATCTAGTTTAGGGCAAGTGGAGATGTAGTCCCGTTCATAAGACCATTGAGATAGAGCGGTATCGGGTTCGTCAGACCAAAGCGAGGAATATACTAGTGGCCGGTCAGAAGTTCGAGGTGTAAAGTAGTACCACATGGTGCACACTAGGGAACTCTAAATCTACTATGGTGATTCTGTGCCAGCAAGATAATCCCAGAAATGACTAGGATAAAAAATGTAAATGATACTTGTGAAAAGAACGCTGATTGAACGAGTTATGAAATGCAACTATTTAGGAGCAATAGTAGTAAAAATATGACAATTCAGATGAAATTCGAAGTAGAAGGAATAAAGCCACAGCAACATTTACCGAAACGAAGCAAATACTATGTGAAAAAGATCTGAGTTTGGAACCTAAAGAGCTAAAGACCAAAAGTGAGAAAATGTTAAACAATTGTTCCATGGAGTGGAGATTTGAACGTTGAGAAAGACTGATGCAGTAACTGGAAGCATCTGAAACCTTGATGACGTACATTGAGAATTTCCTGGTTGAACAGAATTACGAACGTGGAGATTTTAAGTGGGATGTAGAAAGGTTCTACTGTAGTAAAAAAGTAAAACCTCAAGTGATTAAAACACATGGAGAACGATATGGGCTACTGAAACTCAGGGTAGGGCAATGGAGAGAGATCCATAAGGAGAGGGATGTATTCCTGGAAGAAAAGTTTCAGGGGTTAATTCAGCGACGGTACTAACCTGATGTTTAAGGTGAATATCTAATCTGCAAGCAGTTTTTATGATTGTCCAACTCCGAAACCAAAAGGTATTCGAAGAAGAAGACCTACTCTATGTAGTAATAAAGAATCAAACTCTTAACAAAGTAACAGGACAATATATATCTACTATAAAAAAACTGTAGTCAGTCTAGTTTGTAACTTATTGTTTTCTAGATTGTAATAAGACCCTCTGATGACTATGACATTGTCATCGAAATGTACATAAGTGTTTAATCTTAGGTAGCTTGTATTTTTGATTATTTTTGTAGTATTGGGGTTGTTACCTATATTTGTATTGTAATATCAATATATTACAATATAATATAATATATTACAATATATTATATTGTAATATCAATATATTACAATATAATATAATATATTACAATATATTACCACTGTGCTCTTGATATTTTATAATATTTATATATTATTTAAATAATAAGGTATAGAATTTATAACGTATTTAATTTATTTAGTTTGTCGGTAGACATTTCAGCCATTATTAAGAATTAAACTTACTAAAAAAAAAACAAATAATGACGGCAATATTGAATAAAGTTTAAAGCTTGTTATTGTTTCGTATTAGTTGTCAGTCTTAAACGACTTTATAATCAGTATAATTTTCTGTTGAAACATGTATAGAGTGGATTATGTCACCGTGCATTTGTTCTTGAGAGATCGCAGTAGGAGAGGGGGTAGAGGGTCAGTATAAATACTTTCCTACAAACATGATACGGACTGTCAAAACACTGACTAAACTAGCTTAAGTATGAAATATCAAACATTCTTGAAATATGTGTAGGCATATTGGACGCAGAAGTTGTTGATGTATCAGACATTCTCAATATCTAACATGTTTTTAAAAGTGGTAATACGCGCTAGGCCAAGTGCACGGTTACGTGGTCCGCTCTATAATTGCTTTTAACTTTTTCAAACATAAATTGACAGTGTATTGCAAAAACATTTAAATTTCCAGTTTAACGGAATTGTCCTACAGAGAATAGATATTTAATTTTAACTTCATTTTTAATGTTAAGAATGTAGAGAGAGTAGTCTAACCCAATGAAATATAATATTTACACTGGACTACAGGGATTATAATTATAATATAATATAAATCATTATTATATAATAATTATACAGGAATGGTCTTTTAATTATAATATTTATAATTTCTAAAAATCCAAACTTTTGTTTTATATTATCAATTCGTAAAAATTATAATATTTACAAATAATTCCGAAATTTAATACTTTTATAAAAATTAATACCAAAATAATTTTACTATTACAAGTATCTCAAGAAAAATATAATTAGAACCATTGTTACGATGTATTGAAACTTTAAGAAAACCATTTCTGTCTACGGGCGCATGCGCTTAGAGACATAAACGTCATAAGGTTAAATCAGGGGCCGAGAATCTCTTCAGCTGAAATTAAGCGTGAAACACCAAACGGCTGAATAAATCATTGCCGGAAAGCAATTTGTCCGCTCCAGGATCATGACAAAATCTATTAACTCCCAGGAAGGTACAAACCGTCGGCTATTTTCCGTCATTTCCACTTTTATGAGAACCCGGTTTCTTCTTTATTTAGACACCCTTCCATGAATCACTTTCGGCTAAGGTCATCTAGATAAAAATCGTTTTCACAATAAAAAAAAATTAACGCTTCGTTGCTCAATTTTGTATTGTACGATTTCTATACAGTTATTTAATTTATAGAGTTTACTTATAGTTTACTTATATTGCTGATTCTAGCTCGTTGGCACTAGAGTGGCCGATAAAGTAAACTGTACTAGCCTTGGTTAAAAACATTGACTTTGCTGAGCGACAGCGGTGTGTTTAATATTTTATTATCAGTTTTTTCTGTGTTTTTGATGACACAACGTTTTTAGGATTCATATTTGTGCGTCATAGTTTTCTTCTTTGTACAGTCTCTATGATTAGTCGAATAACATCCAAAAACAAAATGGTATTCTTAATAAATGATAACGCCGTACCGTTTATTTTTATGAGATTTTTGAAAAAAAACTAGTTTTGTACTCCAAAACTGGCATAAAGAAACTGCACGCAGTGTAGAAACTGAGTCACTACTCGGCCGCAGTAAGAAATATGGGCAATATTGTCTACCGATTGCCTCTGCTGTGGCATTAAAAATGCAGAAAAATTTCTCTGATTTCAGTTTCGAAACGATTGTTTGATAGAGAATTTGTCTTCCAATTGTTGAACCAAACATCTTGATAATTACCGTTTAAAATATATTTGAAGTAAAAAATTATATTTATAATCACATCTGCAGCTTGTTTTTTTTTAATTTTCGAAAATGTTTTTTAATATTTAGTTAATTAGAGCTTAGCTAGTGAGAACTATTCACAAATGTAAAACTCGAATGAAACAAAATAGCTATATTGCATACCTTGCCCCTTTTGTGATAGGTTTTTCTCGCGTATAAAATTAAAATAAATTCAATATTAAATTTAATTAATGAATAAATATTTGAAAACACTGTGTTATTATCAAGAGTAATCTACTATAAGTTTAAAAAAAATGTATTTGAAATTGAGTGGATACACAAAATAAAATTCTATTAACGACTGAAAATTTGAACTATATATATATATATATATATATATATATATATATATATATATATTAAATATGGTGATATATTTTCTTGTAATACAGTTAATAAATTTAAAATATTTCAAAAACAACAGGAATAAAAATATATTAAAAGTATTCTTGTTTTTAAAATATTTATAATTTAATATATATATATATATATATATATATATATATATATATATAGACTATATATATATATATATATATATATATATATATATATATATATATATATATAGCCTATATTAAAATAACATAGGTTATTTAAACACAAAATATTCTTGTATTTGAATAACCTATGTTGTTTTAAATTATTGAACAAGAAAACGTATTTTATATATATATATATATATATATATAAAGAACTAAGTTAAAATACAAATACAAGAATTATAATTGAATTTACAATTTTAATTGTATTGAATTTGAATTGTAAATTCAATTATAATTCTTGTATTTGTATTTTGACTTAGTTCTTTATTATTACACAAGAATACATATTGCGATATATATATATATATATATATATATATATATATATGAAGGAGAGTATGGATTAATAGAAGGAATTGAAAAATGAGTTAAAATGGCATATTTGTTTAAAAATATAATGACGTCAATTTTTCTATACACATATTTTTATAATGGTTTATACTATACAAACTTGAATAACAGTAGCACTAAAGCAGCACATTGTTTCAGATTACATGTGTAATTAGCGCTTATTCCTTCGTGTCTGTACGACTGAAAGAACGATCACGGGTTATAGTCGGTTATAACTGAAGTCACACGCCGCAACGAGATAGGCGTCACGTCAAGCACTGAGGAAGGCGACATCGTCGCCGAAACTAGTTTGTTGTGTGTTTGTTTATTAAAAACTATTTTTGGTGAGATTTTGAGTACACTATTTTGACTTTTATATTGGTTTTTTAATATGTTTAACTCTAGTATAAATAATAAAGATTTTTAAAATACTCAAACATTGTAAAACGCAGTAAATTCTGATTGCTTGTAAAGAACATCGTGACTAGTAATTTGAATCATAGGCAAAACTTTATGGGGAACGACGCGACGTTCTCGTATTACTCTGGCAAATTATTCCTGAGTAATGAAATTGGCTAATAGCAGACGAGCTCTGTGGCAATTCGCAAACATCAACAGGTGTCAGTTTGCAGAGTAGCAAATTGGCAACCGAATGTAATTAGTTTGGTCGGTATCCGTAATCTTGTAACAGTTAATGAAAGTTTGCAGTGCTTATGTTGGGAATATTGGTTATGTGGCAGACATGTCTCGTGCGATCACAACAATAAGTACTTAATTACACCACCTCACGTGACACCTATCTCGTTGCGGCGTGTGACTTCAGTTATAATCGACTATAACCCGTGATCGTTCTTTCAGTCGTACAGACACGAAGCAATAAGCGCTGATTACACATAATAACATACCTATAATGAAAACACTTGAAATAATAAAAAATAATATACATACATTTGAAAAAGATAACACATTAACACAAGAAATAATAAATACATTAAAAATCATATTAAATCAAAATTACTTTTTATATAATAATAAAATTTATAAACAAAAGGATGGATTAACAATGGGCTCTCCAATGTCCAGCATATTATCTGAAATATTTTTACAAAATATTGACATTGAAATAGATAAGATTATAAAAACTATGATCAAAATGGACACTGGTTTAGATATGTAGATGATGGATTATACATATCAAATAATAATGGTTTAAATATTGACAAAATATTAAAATGTATAAATAATATACCCGAAAATATAAAATTTACTCATGAATTTGAATTAAAAAATAAACTAAATTATTTAGATATTACAATTACTAGAAATAAAGAATCATTTGAATATAATATATATAGAAAACCAACGCAGACAAATCAAATAATACCTAATTATTCAAATCATCCATACAACCAAAAAATGGCAGCGCTTTATAATTTACTACATAGAATGCACAAAATACCAATGAATTTAAATGATCAAACAAAAGAGAAAAATATAATATATCAAATTGGTTTAGAAAATGGATATAAAAGAAAAACTATAGATAAATTAAATAATAATATAATAAGGAAACAGAAACTCGAAAATGACTTTGTACTTAATAAGAGAGAAAATATTTGGACAACTTTTACATTCACTGGTAACGAAATAAATAAAATGACAAGATTATTTAAAGAAACAAATTTAAAAATTACATATAAAACTGATAATAAAATTAAAAATTTAATAAACAATAACAAAAATCAAAATAATATGCACGAATGAAATGGAGTATATAATATAAAATGTCAAACTTGTAATAAATTATATGTAGGACAAACAAAAAAGAAATTAAAAGAAAGATACAAAGAGCATTTAAACGCTTATATCAAACCAAACATATACAAATCAAATTTAGCTACGCATTGTATTAATAATGGACTTGAGTTTCCGGAAATAGAAAATATGAAATTAATAAAAGAATTAAATAAAGGATTAAAAATGAATATATTTGAAACATTGGAAATTTATAAGCATAAAGTTAGACAAATTAATTGATGAACAAATTCAAGTGAGATCAAGGCACCAAACTATTTATAAAGTCTATTATAGCTATTTTGTTTCGTTCGGCTTAAAATAATTGATAACATGATTTCGTAAGACAGCTGATTTCATGCTAAAAGGTCGGTGATAGAACAGCTGTTTCAAAGCATATCTTATGTTACTTTATTAATACGTAATTGTAATTATTTAATAAAAAGTAACTAAAATAAAATTTCTCTTTTTCGCCAAAAGTAGAAATTTTGTTAAAGTTTTTCTTTCATATAAAACTAAAATTAATTTATTAAATTTAATTAATGAATAATTATTTTTTTAACCTAATTAAAATCAAGTGTCATCCAATCCACCACAAGTGTTAACAAAATTATTTGCACTTAAGTGGACGAATAAAAAGTAATTGACTAACAATTGAAAATTTGAACAAGATATTTTATATATAGGGAGATTGTGAACTAGTAGAAGAATTTGAAAAATATTATCAAAGACAACCGTATTTATAAAAGTGATTCAGGAATAAGGACATTTTTATGCTTATGCACATATTTTTGAAGAGGAATTCCAATACTAGCACATAGCATTGATGATATTAACTCCGGGGAAACGGTCAGGAAGGGCTTGTAATATCCCAATATCGTTTAATACTTGGATTCTTGCCAGAATTGGTTGCCCTGGGAAGCGATATATTCTGTCCCTTGTCTGCATAATAACCTTACTTATTTTCTGTTTATTCTTGAGTTGATATTGCTTGTTTTATTATTTTCGTTTAATCCAGGTCTCATGTTTATTGTCAACCTACGAACCTAATATCACTTTGTCCATTCTCTCACTTTGTTTTGGAAAGTTTAATGCATTACGTACCTCGTCAGCCGCCTGGTGGCTTGCGTCCTGTCCTTGACGACGGAGCTCATCAAACGCTTGGGGGTGCGCGTCTGATTCCTGACGTTGGGGGTTCATCAACCGCCTGGGAGCGTGCGTCCTATGCCTGACAATATTGGCTCGTCAACCGCCTGGGGGCGTGGGTTCTATTACTGACGGTAGGGGCTCTTCAACCGTCTGTAGGTTGTATGCCTGACGATAGGGGCTCGTCAACCGCCTGGGAGCGTGCGTCCGATTCCTGACGTTGGGGGTTCATCAACCGCCTGGGAGCGTGCGTCCTATGCCTGACAATATTGGCTCGTCAACCGCCTGGGGGCGTGGGTTCTATTCCTGACGGTAGGGGCTCGTCAACCGTCTGTAGGTTCTATGCCTGACGATAGGGGCTCGTCAACCGCCTGGGGGCGTGGGTTCTATGCCTGACGATAGGTGCTCGTCAACCGCCTGGGGGCGTGGGTTCTATGCCTGACGATAGGGGCTCGTCAACCGCCTGGGGGCGTCGGTTCTATGCCTAACGTTAGGTGCTTGTCAACCGCCTGGGGCCGTGGGTTCTATGCCTGACGATAGGGGCTCGTCAACCCCCTGGGGGCGAACGTCCTGTGCCTGACGGCGGGAGGTCGTCAACCTAGTGACCAATCCGTTATTCCATTGTTTGACTCACCCACAGAACAGATCAAAACAAAGTATAGCAAAAGCTGAATCACTTTGTGTTAGGTCGCTTCGCGCAGGTACCTCGAAGATGGTTCGGTTTTGAGTGGGGGTACCGAGCAGAAATGTCCACAACGCGCTACTAGCCTGGCTGCTTACTGGGCTGTCAACTGGTGGCGTGTGCGCATAAGTGACTATCAAAACGCCTAATCCACAGCAATGTTTTACAAAGTGATCCTATCATTTATTTACCAATCCTCAGACGCACCCTTATGTCGAAAATCCATGCTCCCATATTCCTCACCATATCCCCACCAGTGACGCAGAAGAACACTCTTTGGTCCACCATACTCCCTCCTTCTCTGACTGACTATCCTTTAAAGTAACGTAAAACAAATAACTATTACCATGAGTCAAATAATGCAAAACATTTTGCTGAACAATTTGTGAATATCATGCGTCCACGGGTGTAGTAATTCTGCTCTGCCTTGTGGGATCTATACCCTTAGATTTAATCTCTCTTCTTTTCAACTAGCTTCGTATAACAGACTGGTTTTCTATGTTCTCGATTTAGCTGGATTATTGAAGATTTCTTTTGTAACATATTTTTAATTAATAGTTTAGACTATCAGATCATCTTCCATTACAAATTCTGAACGATAACTTTATAGTTGGCAATTTTCACCTTATGCTATTTTTTTCTTTTTAGATTGTGAGACGTTTATTATTTTTTTAACAATTCACTTTGTTTGATTTAACAAATATGTGCTTTGTGTTACAGGTAACAGCCCCAATGCTGGAGTACCTGACATGACAGTCATCTCGGATATTGATGAAGTGGGCATCAACCGTAATCTGCAAATCCGTTATGCCAGAGATCAGATATATGTATCCTTTACTTCTAAAGATAATTAGGCTTGACGCTAATGTAATATACAGGTAATGGCATAATCCGTTTACCCTATAACACGATGCTCGAGCGTTTGGAATTATATATTCCTCGCTCGCTATAACATCTCTGAAACTCTAATGAAAGATGTTTCTAACCTTAAAAATGACATAGCTTATCTTCGTATCATAATTTTATTAAATATTTCATAGCTCTATACTAATATGCCATTTTCAGCTACTGTAGTGGTACTATTTGACTTATTTTTGAATGAATAATCTTCTTGAAATACGGTTCAACCGTGACTAGTAGCTGTTTCTACGTTACGGATACAAACACAGTATTTACTATTTCAAAATGTCACAAGAGAGAAAGAATCTGGTATGTACAGGCTCAGCAATTAATCACTATTAAACAACGTTTCAAAAAGATGACAAAATAACAACACACGATAAATAGTATCTCTATGCAGAAATCACATGTCACAGAGCTAAGATTGGCAAATGAATTTAGTAGTGTGACATATCCAGAACAATTTTAACAGCAATGTATGAACAAATATATTATTACAGTAAAAACAAATATAATAAATCAGAATGAAAACATTTAATTACGGTAAAAAAATGATATTACAGTAAGGACGAATATAATATTACAGTAAAAAAATACGATATTATAGTAAGGACAAATACAACATTGCAATAATAAAAAATATATTATTACAGTAGGAACAAATATAATATTACGGTAAGAACAAATTTAATATTACAGTAAGAACAAATATATTATTACAATAAGAAGAAATATAATATTACGGTATGAACAAATATGGTATGCATTATGAACAAATATATTATTACAGTAAGAACAAATATAATATAACAGTAAAAACAAATTTAATATTACAGTAAGAACAAATATATTATTACAATAAGAAGAAATATAATATTACCGTAAGAAAGTACAATATTACAGTAAGAACAAATATAACATTGCAATAAGAACAAATATAATACTACAGTAAGGACAAAAATATAATGATCATTATGAACAAACATATTGTTACAGTAGGAACAAATATAATATTACGGTAAGAACAAATATGGTATGCATTATGAACAAATATATTATTACAGTAAGAACAAATATAATATCACAGTAAAAACAAATTTAATATTACAGTAAGAACAAATATATTATTACAATAAGAAGAAATATAATATTACCGTAAGAAAGTACAATATTACAGTAAGAACAAATATAACATTGCAATAAGAACAAATATAATATTACAGTAAGGACAAAAATATAATGATCATTATGAACAAACATATTGTTACAGTAGGAACAAATATAATATTACGGTAAGAACAAATTTAATATTACAGTAAGAAGAAATATAATATTACGATAAGAACAAATTTAATATTACAGTAAGAACAAATATATTGTAGTAGGAAGAAATGCAATATTACAGTAACAACACATTTAACATTACAGAATCAAACTAATTATCATGACCGGGTAGCGACTGTAGTCCTTTCCCCATCAAGGCTGAGAGGCTTACTTCGGGTCAGCTAGATAGCAACGCTATGTCATAAGGAGTAGGGGTTGCAACTTCGGGCTCGGCTAAGGAGGAGACTAGGCAATCCAAATATGGTATAGTGTGCGCCACATAGCATGGGATGTAGGGGGCGGTAATCGGGTTGCTCCCGCCACACGTCTCCTATGCTCATTGGTATAGCGCGGACCACGTAACCGTGTACTTGGCCTTGAGAGATGTCTCTTGCACTACACTTTCTTAAAACATACTATATAGTCAGAATGTTCTATAGATTCTTCTACATCGATATGTCTACACATATTTCAAGATAGTTTGTTATTTCATACCGTAGCTAATTTATCAACAAATTTAATATTGACCGTCTCATGCAAGTCATTGTTGGGACAGTTCCAGGAAAGTATTCATAATGATCCTCTACCTCCTGTCTCGCCTACTGCGATCTCTCAAGGTCAAGTAGTCCGCACTATACAGTAAACTTAACATGGACTAGGCTGTCGTATTCAGTAATGGTGACTGACTAGGCTGAAGTTACTGCGTGCGGGCCCAGACTGTATAGTGTCTGCTGGTAGTACGAGAGTTATGGCCATAGGCCAACGAGGGGCCCAGATATATGGCGCCTATACCACGGGATCGTCAGTTAAGCACAACCAGATGCGCATGTGTTTGAGGATACATTACGTTGAGTTGTTGATTCATTGAGTTAATAGTTGGATCTATCATTTAACTTCTGCCTGAAGCATCTATTATCAAATCTATGAATGCAAGAATAAATCCTCTTGACGAATACCAGTGACAAAGTATGGAAAAAGCCAGTTCCAGTGACAATGGATCGATCAGAGGTTGTATCTTTTGTGAGTGAGCAAAACGTCGCAGTCGCTGGATGAAATGTTACCGATATTTTACCGCGGCAATCGTTGGTTGATTTGTCGCTGTCACTGGCTCTACTCGATTACGTCATGTGTGCCTGTGTGTATGATTTATGTCAGGTTTCCCGACAGTGACAGTGTTGTGTACAGTAGACGCTATTTCACACTCGTTAGTGTGTTCTCGTAGGAGATTACTTTTAAATAAAATGAGCCTTCCGAAAAAACCAGGCGTTGAATCTTTTCACCAGTGTCGTATGCTTGCCTGTTATTGGCACATACAGAGCTTTCTCATTATCCCTTTGTCACCGGTAAAAGACACTTTAAGGCGCTGTCACTAAAATCACCGATCCGTTAAAGTCACTGGATCTACAATCTATAATTCAGATAGAAGAGAATCTAACTGATATCCTCTCTTGTTGCAGCAAATATCTAGATTTTACAAGTCTATTGGCCTTATGCGAGAGTAAATCGACAGATAGGTATCTGCATCTAATCGTTCCCTCTGTATAGACTATATAGCCTGTTCTCAACAGTAGAGGATTATTATTTCCTTACCGTTAATCCTACCTATAGAAATTCGTGCTACTGTTTTGAATGGACTTATCGTTTAAAATACGATGAACCTGCTTGATTCGTAATAATTTCTTATACTTTTTTTGTCTTAACTTGGCAAAAAAACCGCTAGTTACTGATTTATTCAGCAGACTCATTTTTCACTAAGTCAGCGCATTATTCAATGCTGCAAATGCTGTTGATAGACAACATAATGCGCAAAAGAACTCGCATATAACACAACAAAAAACAATAACACAAACACAAAAATACATAACACTTACATATGACGACAACAAGTCAAAAAAATTGTTTCCTCGTTCCGCAAAACTTACATACAAAGTATAAAATAGCATTCACAACATCCAACGCAATTAAAAAACACCTACACAGTTCAAAAACTCACCAGGGAAAACAAAATAGGGCAGGCGTATAGAAGATTACTTGCAACAACTGCCCCAGCTTTTACATAGGACAAACAGGGAGAACATTTACCACAAGATACGAAGAACACGTAAAACAGATAAGAAAGACACAACCCACATCAAACTTCGTCTATAAAATCTTACACTACATAAAAAAAGCAACAAACGTAACACAGTAGAAAACTACGAGATATATAAACATTATAAATATTATCCGGAACAAACCCAAAATAACAAAACACACTCACAATCAAATACTATATTTAACCACATAATTAACAACTACTCTATGAGCAATAACATACCAACACACATCTGATCATCAGTTTTGTCATTGATTCACAGCATTGAATAATGCTCTGAACTAGTGCGAAACGCTGAATCAATCAGTAAGTAGTGCTTTTTTGCCAAGTTGATACAAAAAAAGTATAATTTATACAAAAACCTCAAGATGTACAATACAAAAACTGCAAGTTTTGAAATAATTTCTTCTTTAAAATTATTGTTATAAACTGCATTTAGAGTCCCCACAAAACTGTCATTGTTCTCTATTTTTTATTATAACCCTAACATGCAAGGGTTATTATAAAGTTCCAACAAACATAATGAAATGTCGGTAGAAGTGCAGCCGCAAACCTCGTCAGAAGTTATGTTTCCATTGTGCTGTAACGGAATGCTCTGTAACATGAAACCACCTCCTGTAACACAAACACATAAATGTGCATTACGTACAGTCGTTAAAGTGAACTCTAGCTGGTAAAACTATGTTCGCAACTGTCACTTCACATTGTAAAACTAAATTTAAATCCAAGTAGTGCTGCATAAAAACACTCTAAAATGTGAAATGGAATTGTGTTTTTAACAATTGAAAGAAAATATTGTAAACAGTGTTCGAATTTAAAATCATATATATAATTTTAAATTAGAACAGTTTTCTTTTTTTCACTTATCGCTTTCACTATATGTACTTAAACAAGAATCTTACTTGGTATTTATGCGAGTTAACTTTCAAAGATTGATAGTTTCTCCATTGTCGAGCATCAACTGAACGGATTTTAGTAGTCGACTACCAGGTGTGAGGAATTTCCGTTGTCACGAAGTGTACAGTTATCACTGCACTTTGTGAGTGTCTTTTAAGTTTGTCTTGGTAAATTTTGTCTATTAGGTTGAAAAATTTATCGGTTTTTAAATTTTATTTTTATTTGTTTGTTTGTGATATTATTTTTTATTATAAATTTGTAGTTGTTCCCTGATTGTCATTTTGAGGCCTTTTTGTATTTTTTTTAATTAGGTATATGTTTTCTAATATGGAGAATGTATATTTGTTTTTATAATCCATCGTCAACATTTCGTATCCAATGTCCGTTTTGAGGTTTTGTGTTTTATGGTTTGTGTGATTAATTCAAGGTTTTAGAGGTAACTCTCTGATATTATACTTGAGAGGGGTTATCACATTGCTAATACATCTATTTATTTTTATAAAGTATATGTGATAAGGGAATACAAGAGTGCTGCAAAGTTATATATATACACACTGAGTCTCAAAATAAGCTTGAAAACGAGAGCACATAATTAATAGTTTTCGAAAGTCAACTCGCTAATTTACCAAGTAAGATTCTTGTTTAAAGTATATTAAAATGTATGTGATCAGTGTTGCAAAGTAATATATATATATATATATATATATATATATATATATATATAAACATAAACACACACACACACACACACACACGCACACACACACACACACACACACACACACACACACACACACACACACACACACACACACACACATATATATATATATATATATATATATATATATATTATTTTGCAACACTGTTTTCTTGTATTCATTTATCACTTCAGTATATGTACTTAAACAAGATTCTTACTGGGTATTTATGCGAGTTAACTTTCAACGATTGATAGTATCTTCATTGTCAAACACAACTGAACGGGGTATTTTAGTAGACTCTACTACAACAACCCGTTCAGTTGATGCTCGACAGTGAAAGTTAATCTTTGAAAGTCAAGTCGCATAAATACCAAGTAAGATTTTTGTTTAGGTACATTTATTGAAAGTAATATATACATAACATATCTTAAAATATAAGCATCTCCTTATAGTTTAAAGTAACCCTTACATCTTGTTTAAGGCTACGGTCAGACTCAACGTTTTTGTCACGACCACAGAAACGCTGCTTCTAAAAACTTAGCGACAAATACGCTGGACTCGGCCACATTCAGCTACTTTGTTAACGGTGATTGTTTTCTATGTGCATCAAGAAAACAGGTTTTTCATAATTTTTGTGTGTGAAATGGGCAACACGTGACAATATCCGTATTTAAAGAATTTAAATAAAATCAGATCATGTTAAGTGTTTTCTTTCAATTAATTTATGTTTGAAAAAGTTTCCTAAATAAGCCCTTGGAGAGATTTTGTATTGAATTTTTGCCTCTCCTCTACAATATATTTTCAATACTGACACAATTAGATAATTTACAAATAAGATTTTTTATTTAAGGGTAATTTAAACACGTTTAAAAAATTATATTTTTCATATTCACAATTTTAAAAAAGTGTTGATATTTTATATTCACAATTTTTATCTCCCGTTTAGAATAGCTTTTTTTATTAAAATAATCTTTCTAACCACGAACAACAGAAAATGTAAACCCGAGCGAAGTACGTTTCTTGTAAAAGATTTAATACAGCCATATTTTCGTTAAAATCCAGTTTTTGCTGCTTTCACTTTAGGCTTAATGTTGAGGTGAGAGGGTAATACGAGATAAGCAGCGGAATCCCTCGGGTTATTCGGTGTCGTATTTCCGGCAGAGCTTATTTGATCACGTAATTCGGGAAATCAACTCCTCTACGGCTTTAGATAAGTGTCGAGACCATACACCCCCTGAGGTAAATCTTGGTCGCGCAATGATTTTTCCCACCTTACTTTACTCATTTGGGTAACTTTGTAGCGCGAATTTTATCGTAAATAGTACCTTATACAAATTGTACTTTAGATTTGTTAAGTAATTTTGGTTATAATATTTATTTTGTTACGCTCGATTAACAAAATTACAGTACCAATATAAAATATTGGATTGTCACTAATATCCGTTTCAATTTTAAACGGTGATACGTAATATTGCACATTGGCTCAATTTTATCAAAATTACCAATTACCATAAAATTATCAGTAACGACGAGAACCGCCAGTTAAGGTTAAGAATTTCCAATTAGTCCTACCATATAATTTTCGAGTAATGATGAAAAATGGCCAATTACTGTTCTGTACAAAATGGCAATTGTTATAAAAATATTATCAGTTACCATAATATTACCAATTGCGATAAAGATTGCAGGTTACTGAATAAATTCCTAAATACTGTAAGAACTAGGCCTGACAGTCACTATTGAATAAACAGTTATAATAAAAATTGGCAGCTATGATAAAGAATTTTCAGTCAAATGTATAAATAAGTAATTACTATAAAATATTACAATTTACCATAAAATTATCATTTACGATAAAAAATTGCCAATTACGATAAAGATCGCTAGTTACTGATTAAATTGCTGTATAATATAAGAATTAACACTTAATATAAAATAAACGGTTACGATAAAAAATTGCCAGTTATGATGAAAATTTGTTTATCAAATGTGTACATAAGCAGTTACTATAAAAAATTACCAGTTAAAATAAGAGTGCCATTTACGATAAATATTGCTAGTTGCTGACTAAATTCCTACATACTATAAGAATTAACAGTTACTGTAAAATTGCCAGTTATGATAAATAATTGCTAGTCAAATTTATAAATAAGCAATTACAAAAATTACCAGGTACAATAAAATTACCAGTTACAATAAGAAATTATCAATTACGATAAGGGATTGTCAATTACTGAATAAAATGCTAAATACTATAAGATTTGACAGTATGATAAGAATTTGCGATTATTATATCCTTTGCCAATCACGATAGAAATTCCCTAATATAAATAAAATTTTCAGTTACGACATAAATTAAAACCACTATACAAATCCCCAATTACTGTTTAAATTGATAATTACTGTGAAAATTAAAAAACTTTTAATTTTCCGTTCAATTTACTAGTTAACTATCGGTTTCCTATTCACTTTTTAGATAACATTTTAGTTAGGCGATGATAACCAAAATCAATGAAATTCCATTGTTTTTCTTTCAAAGGAGCGGTTTTATAGATATAAGGTGGTCATATTTTATGTATGCTACAATTTCATTCAATAAGACAATTTCTACTTTCTCTAGTCACAGGTTTTGTAAAAAGATATCCTTCACTATGAAATAAGATATCTTATTTCAATAGAAATTTTTTCAGTTTCTAAAATCAATTTGCTCAATTTAACTGAGTAAAACCGACGGCTATAGGTAGATATCAATACTTTCGACATAAATTTGACTTTGCTTGATAATATGTAGTCAATGGTAAGTTTTATACTTCCGTAATAAAGGCTATAGCCATTAGATGTCAGTGTTACAAGCCTGGTTTAATTGGTATTGTCTTAAATATATTTAAAGGGCGGAGAAAACAAACCTATAAAATATATGTTTGAATAATAACATAGTCCGTCGCTGTGTTACAGCATCAGATTTTATTTTCAAAATATCGTCTTAGGCTTGTAAAAAGATTGACCGAGACTATATAAATTACAGAGGCGAAAATAAATCTTTAATAGATTGCTTTCGAGGGCTTCTTGTTGGTTTTTATTTTATACGTACTCTAATTTTCTAGTTAGAAAAGGTTTTTACCATTTTTAAACATAATTAAATATTTTATTTTATGAAATTTCTATGTAGATAACTTAATGAAAGAAAGCAGACGCCAATACCCTCGAGTGGACTCTTCTGGTTCCCTTATTACACATTAACTTGAAGTACCACCAGTTATAATTTGTATTCAGCTCGTCTCGTCATCATCAAATTCAGGTCACTTGTGTTTTATGCAAGCGTTTTACTCAGTGCAGCTGGTTTTTCAGCATTTGCTCTAGTTCCAAGAGTTCTCGACACACCTTTCTAAAAAAACATTTCTTACTTGGATTTTCGCTACCCGTGTGTTATGAGAACCAACAGTTGTATGTTACTTTTCGTTACATCATATATGAGTTGCAGGATTGATTAACTTAATGAAATAGTGATCCTAGTGATGAAACTCTTTCTGCGCATAGGAGAAGAGGTAGCAATTTGAGATAAAGCTTGTGGGTTGGCTAACCTTGTACATTTGAATCACTTTGACAAAACCGTCTCGCGCAGACATGTGGGGATGAGGGGTGGGGCTTGGCCGCGTGCGAGGGGAGGAGGAAGAGAAAGATCTAAGTAGAAACGCTACTAGCCTGACTACATACTTTCAGCTGAGTTGAATCATTTATGCACGTTAAGAGAAAGAACCCGGGTACTACCTAACCCCAAAAGATAACATAAAACCTAAATCAAAACATAACACCAGAAAATATTTTTGGGAAGGTACGTATAGATCCACCACCGGCAACTTTTACGACCAACTGATGTGTCGCTCAGAGCTGTCGCCCTAACGCGCATGCGCACTGGCGCCTCTTGGCAGAAACAAAAATAACTGAGAGTTTTGTTGGTCAGAGCTTGCGTCAACTTTCTCTTTGCCCCTGTCGTTACCAAGAGAGCTTCATCGTTCGTCTCACAAGCTATAAAACTAATTGACCGTATTGAAAGAACAATCACGTTCAGTTTTATTTCTAGAATGTAAAAAACTCTATTTTCCTTTAGCGGTAATGAAATTCTAACTGAAGGAGTAGGGATTAGCCTATGTATTGTAAAATGGGGTACTTTATTAAATGACATTCATTCTACGGTTTGAGGACTATTATTTTGACAAATTGTCAAAAGTGGTTCATCAAAGTAAATTCCAATACTTGTGTTAAGATTATGAACTTGGCTTGTGAGTCTAATATATTTTAATAAACTCTTTAAAACACTTATACAGTACTCAAATTTGACATATTGTTTTTATTTAGAGATGATGGAATCTGTGTTGACGGAAACTCGTTCACGAAATTGTCGAAAGTATATATTAAAATATTTTTTGTGACAGTTTGATTCTCAGCGTTCCTCTGTGTATAGTGGAACTTTTTTTTAAAAAATTGGAAAAATTTCGTTTGATAAGGAATTTTTTTCTGTTTGTTTTATCTAGGGACGTTTACGCCGAAATTTACGGAATAATAGTTTATAAGTTCATAATTAAGGCGGCGTTTAGATTTACTGCATGAGTAGAAATTGGTTTTTATAGAATAAGATGTTTAAAAAGGAATAGGGATTCTTACCCTAACTAAAGTAAATATCGGTAATTATCCATTAAACAAAAATTAGAACAAAGTTCTATAATTATTTTACTAGAGAAAGTAAAAAGTCCTCAGGAATAAAGAATATTAAACCTTACTATTTATTAGGAATATACTGTGGTTGAATTTAATAATAAATACACAAAAACCTCTAAACCACAAACTTTCTTTAATTTACCCTAATGTACATTTCAGTTACAAAGTAACCATCCTCAGAGGGATAAGATACAAAGACTGTCTTTGTATCTTATCCCTCTGAGGATGGTTACTTTGTAACTGAAATGTACATTAGGGTAAATTAAAGAAAGTTTGTGGTTTAGAGGTTTTTGTGTATTTATTAATATTAAACATTTCGAAAAATACATCACACAAATGCTTAAAACTTAATGTTACTTTATCAAACTGAGCGCTGTGTTATAGGCTACCACATTACAATTAGCTGCAAATTGCCTTGTTTCACTTTACTGGTTACCGAACGCGTTAGTACATGTATGCGGAACTTAAGGCTTTGTAAAATACACTTTTTTTTAACTGGGATATTTATGATATAGTAACAATGTTACTTAATGATAGTTTAACTTAGTGTTCTTTTTTGGAATACAATTTAATTTTATATACTTTCAAGCGATTATTGTAAAGCTTAGTTTATGATTGTTTTAAAAATCATTAAAATTTTAAGTGTAGTCATATTTTTGAAGTGAAAACTTCTATATCGACGCCTACAAAAACTTATTGGATGAACATAAAGATACAATTTCGCGACAGATGACCAGGTTACGCTGAGTCATCTCAAAATAAATTAAATAACTTATGATTTCATGTAACAGCTGATTTTGTGTTGTTGGTTATGTTGTAGAACAGCTGTTTTACACATAGGTTAAGTTACATTATTTATTGAACATTAATAAGTATAAATAAAACATTATTTAAGATCATTTATAGTATAACGATAGTAATAAGTTATGTATTTGTAATCCAATTTTGAAATGAAAACATTTTGATACTTTGTAAGAACTGATTTAAAATGAATTTGTTAAAAAAAACGGATTCCGTAAACATGTAATAAATGTTTTTGTTACCCGCTTCATTTTAATATTAACTATAATAAATATTAGTCGTTATTAAATACATTCTTCAAATAAAGAAGATGTATTAATTAATATTTCAAGTCATAATAATTCAATATTTTTTCTGGGTTTACTTTCTAATGCTAGCCAAATAATTATTTTTTCAATATCTATTATATCTGCAAAACCTAAAGTTTCCTTAAAATAAAATGTCTAGACCCCTCTACACACATATTTCAACAGGAACGTTATTTAGAAATGTTGTATTGTTAGCCACTGAAGCAATAAATGTGTTTTTACTCTTCACATTTTGATTTTATAAAAGAAATATTACGGTTTTCAACGGTGTACACTTCAACCATTTTGCTGTAAATTTCAGTAATTTTTGGTAGTAAATTTTATATATAAAAATTTATGCTTTTATGTATGTATGTTAGTATGTATGAGCCTTATGCATTACTAAACCACTGGTGGTATCGTCATGAAACTTTGGGAAATTGTTGAGTTCATTCCTGGGAAGGTTTCCGCCATATTAAGTCTCAAGTGCGTTGCCGGGAGAAGGCACAGGAGGCACGTGACCCCCCCCCCCAACCAATTAATTTAGCGGAAAATATATTATTCTACAAAACGACGCTAGGTTTTTAGCAAAACACCTTCCCGACAAAACAATTTTTCTGAACATGTCGTTTTTAAGTGCCAAAGTAGCATAAAAATGTGATTATTATTATCTTATCTTAAAACATTTCATTGAATTCATTTTAAATTTTGGTGCTAAGCAAGATTCAACAAATTTAAAATATTATCCAACACATTTCAAACTATATACAAAAATATTGTATATCCGAGTGCACTTCAATAGATAACATTCACTCAAGAACATTTACTGTCACACTTCTCTCGATCGATTACTATAAGTTCAGCTATTATTATATTAATAAAATACCAAATTAAGTTTAGCTAATGTTAACACGTCATTCATTGACTTTTAGACGATACGAGTTTCGCCGGGTCAGCTAGTTAAAAATAAATTTTACCTTCCATGAAGAAATGCAAAATCTGGCATCTTATAATAAATAAATTGCAATAAATCCGAGTTTCGTTGTAAGATGCTAAAACACTTTATCTTTTCAACTATTTCTTTATCTCCTTCCGCTGCCACGATTTGGCCTTCGTTATTTCCTTTGCACTCTCAACTTGCATAGAAGTAAAATGTTTCTTTATGTCTTCTGAAACTGTTCAAGTCTTTATAACGAGGGCCACTTTACGACTGTAAACTGCCCCGGCAGTATTGTAAAACTGGGACGGTTTACACACAGGTCCGAAAATGTATTGTTTTCTAGTTACGTTCATGGAAAATATAGAGTGGTGGGTTGTCTTAAAGTAGTAAAAAATTATCTTTTCAGTTGTTCGTCTGTGTAACTTTTTGAAATACACCTATTTGCTATAAATTATGCAAACTCCATGCATGATTCTATGCCAACATATATTCAGCAAAAAGAATTAATTATTATTTTAATATAACAAACATAAGGTAAAACAAATAAAAGCATACACAAAACTCACAAATTAATCATTTATTTACTAATACGCGTTTCAATGACAAAGTCATCATCAGTGAGTGTTGCTACTACAAACTCTAACTTACAACTCTTCTGTCATAGAAACGCGTATGAGTAAATAAATGATTGATTTGTGAGTTTTGTGTATGTTTTTATTTGTTTTAACATAACCTCACAAGCTAAGCTCAAAAAATAGTTGTATAAACATAAGATAAAAAATATTTGCTGTACTTGTGTTGTACATCTTGAGGTTTTTTTATATACGTCCGTGACTCACAGCATTGAACAATTCACTGACCTAGTGCGAAACGCGTCCGCTGAAAAATATCAGTAAGTAGTGTTACTCTTGCCAAGTGATAGCAAAAGTAGTAATTTAAAAAATATTAATAAATTTTTTTTTTGAAACAAATTATTCTTTGAAAAATCCATCTGTATTTAACATATGAAATTGCTTTTGTTAAAAAGTTTTCAAAATGTAGATCTTGAGAACTGAAACGTCAGACAAATACGTTGGGATTTCGTGCCTATTGGACAAGAAAAGAAAAGAAATGAAACACTAAATCAACGATAAATAGCCACTGGCATTAATTGCGTGAACACGGAGAATAAAACTTATTGTAGGATAATCGTATAATTGTGAGGATGTAACGTGTGGGAGTTGAGACAAGACAATGAGACCGACGGTCACGAATGTAACCTAGCATAGAGTCGCTTTAAAAGCTTTAGGACTTCCTTATTTGTAAATACTGTTCCTAGCAGAAGCTTTCAGGATAGTTTTAGCTTTTTAAAGTAACGAATTTCTTTGTGTTTAGTGCAACGGAACTAAGGTAAGACCATTTGTCCAGACGATTTACAAATGTTAAAATGGCGACGGTTAACGCTATCAGCTGTTCTCATTTAGAGGATATGTTAAATACTCAGAAGGTTTTATTTTATTAAAAATAAGAACAACGGTTACGAATGAAAACTAGTCAATTTCAAGGTGCAACCTATAAGTATAATAAATTGTAAAATTTAAATATATAACCCTGTATATATATATATATATATATATATATATATATATATATTTAATAAATTTAAAATATTTCAAACACAAGAATAATTTTAATGAATATATTTATTCAAAGCTTTTCGCCGATAAAAAAGTATCAGCATCTTCAGGAAAAATAATTATCTAATAAAAGATATCTGATTTTATTAGATAATTATTTTTCCTGAAGATGCTGATACTTTTTTATCGGCGAAAAGCTTTGAATAAATATATTCATTAAAAGTATTCTTGTGTTTGAAATATTTTAAATTTATTAACTATATATACAAAAAAACATATCACCATATTTAATATATATATATATATATATATATATATATATATATATATATATATAAAGTTTTTTACATATGTTTTTAAATAAACAATGCGGAATAAATATGTTAAAATGTGGAATAAATATATTCTTATATCTATAAAACTAGAAAAAAGTATATGGTTAAACAAGGTCCTACGGTTCAAGCCAAAATAGTAATACAGAATAGCCTAATCATTAAGAGGTAGGTCAAAAGGCGCAGTGGGCACATTTCATTGCTGTAAGCATAAAGTATTTACTATGTTTTCACAATTACTAGTCGAGCCATGAGTATTTGCAGATTGCTAAACTTGGCTAACTTTATTTCCGCAAGTACGACTCTCTAATTGGCTTTTATTTCTTGGCTAAGTGGATGAGTCAATTCAATCGTGGATAATAACTAAGTGGATGGTTACAATACGTGAGATAAACGGCGGCGCCTCGAAGGATCGATTTCTTCCGTTGCCCTGGCAACGCTCGATTATTTCATCTGGTATTTTGTCATTTCGGACTAGTACGCAGTGCGTGGGCTATCTTATTTCGCCATCTACTTTTGGAATCTAATTAGTTGACGACAGAGGGAGCTGATGTGGCTGTAACAAAGTTAACAAACTTCATCGTTCTGCTGCTACAGTTAAGGATGCTTGTGTTAATTAAAGCGGTTTGACAAAATTAAATATTCTATGTCAAAAGAACATAGATAAAAAGTAATTTAACAACAATTTTAGAAACATTTTTAAATTAAGGAGGAAACAAATAAATTATATTAAAGAATAATGCAGTTAAGAATTATCGTCTATGTCTAGATATTACGAGTAAAGGAGACATTTTGAACCTTAAGAAGAACAAGAAAAATATTTATGTATATATATATATATATATATATATATATATATATATATATATATATATATATATATAACTCATGATACACTAAACTATAATATCTAACTGTTATTATAAGTACAGTTTAAAATTATAGGATCACATTGGTAGAGTCGCTTATGCTTATCCTAAGAAGACTTGTACGCGGGGAAAGAGAGGTGTCAACTTGTTAAAACAACTAGTATAACTTAAAGTTTAGATATCGATTTAGCTATACTCACTGATGATAATGATTTTGTCACTGAAACGAGTTTGGAAATAAATTATTTATTTTGAACCGGTGTTCGCTATTATTTAATTGATAGTGATATTGTTTTATCGCCTAATAAACAAAAAATATCTATTAAAGTGATTGGAGGCTAAAAAAATATGCTTTGTAATAGTTATCTTAGATAAGAATATTTTAATTGAAACCATTTTTAAGATATCGAATTAGAAAAGGAGTTAATAAAATGTAAAACCCTAAGTGAACATAACAAAAGCTTATGATTAATATTAGTATTCTTAACAAGTGAAACCCTTTAAAAACCCTGGACATTTTTTTAACCCTTGTAATCCTGGAAATCCTTGTAAAACCCTGGATTTTTTTCAAATTGAATTGTTTATTGAAACTCCAGGTGGAGAAAAAAATAAGTTGAATATGTATTAACATTATAAATGTCTGTACAAATTTAACGAATTAGGACAAAATACTACGACAGTAACATAGCCTATATATCCCTACTATATTTTACTCGTGTCAGTAGAGTCACATATTTGTTCTGTGCACACACAATATATTTAACACGCGCTGATAATCACACTGATTATAAGACAGTATATTATCCTTATTGTAGGCAACCCCTGCCCCCTCCAAGACACGAGGAAATGTTTTCGTGATGCCCAGAAAAATAAAAAATTGCTTTAAAGGAAAAAGAGGAAAGATAAGAAAGAAGAAATAGATAGACGTAATGCAGAAGATAAACTTAAAAAAATACATGCCTTAAAGAAAAAAACAGATGAAGGTAGAAACTGAATTGTTAAATGAGGGAAAAGGAGAATGTAAAGAACTTATTAATAAATTTGATGTATATTAATTTCATAACTTTAATGATATATTGAATAAGGTAAACAAGAAATATTTGTATCTAAAAATGAGTTACATTAAAATATTATGGATAAACATATTGTAATAAGTAAATCATGTAAGAATAAAATACTGAAGAAGAACAAAAGTGCAAAATTTTTCATAAATATGTATGCTATAAATTTAACATCGTAATTTTTACTTTCAAACATCCTGGAGATAACTAATTTTACCCTGGAAATCCATGAAAAACCCTTTGATTTCACATTTAAGTTTCATTACACACCCTGTAAATGTTTTTAATGTAATTGTAAATTAAAAGTCAAATAATTAAAAACAAGTAATATACAATGAAGTAAATAAACGAAAAGTAAAATAAACAAAAATTTTGTGATTGTCAATTCCTGCTTAGGTCAACAAAGAAAAATTGTATTTTAGTTATTTTTATTAAATGATTACAATTGATATAAATAAAGTAACATCAACTGTACGTTAACACAGCTGTTCTACAACATAACCTATATCATAAAATCAGATGTTTTATGAAGCCATATGTTATAACTTATTTTAAGCGAAATGGAACGAAATAATCATATTGCATACCTTGCCCCTTTTGTGAAGTGGGTTCTCGCATATAAAACTAAAATAAACTTATATCAAAATTTCCCATATAAAAATTTGAGAAACTGTATTATCATTAAGTGTCATCCACTAAAACTTTAAACAAATTTATTTGAACGTGAGTGGATGATTAAAAAGTATTTTTCTGATGATTAAAATTTTAAACAAGATATATATATATATATATATATATATATATATATATATATATATATATATATAGGAGAGTGTTAACCAAAGGAAAGAATTGAGAAGAAATATCTGAGCACGATATTTTAAATATTACCACGATTAAGTTAATTACAATTTCTTTAATGTTGTTTATATCTAAATATCGTTCAATATTAAAGTAAAATCCGATATTTAATATCATCCTGAGCCAAACTATATCGATCGCAGCCAATGACGTCATGGCGTTGAAGAACCACTTGCTCCCACTAGAGTTTCATTTTTTTTATTGCCAGACGTCTGAAATCAATCAACGCTGTTGACATAATCCATACACCGTTCCATAAATTCATGCCTGACGTTTTGTTCCATTAATAATTATTCCAGATACTTTAATGAAAATTTTAGTCCTGAAATATTAATTTTTCCTTTCAGGGCATCGACCTGAGTTTTGTTTATCACCCCAGAGTAGGTTTAAATAACTTCATAATAAAATTAAATAACTTTCACAACTTTATTTCCTTAAAATAAAAAAGTTAGAAACTCGAAAATAAAATAAAACTACTTACTTATTTATGCCTTTGTTTTCAAAAAAGGCCTATGACGGAAAGATTTTTAAAAACTCTTTATAAATTGCTCATGAAGCTTATCATTGCGTACTTAAAAAGATGTATAACAACAATCTTTATTTCTTACAAGATTTAACAATTGTTGTATAAGTAAATAAACAATAGCTGAATATTTTTAATAAATCGAACCTCTTAACCACCAAACGATCCTATGCTCATTTCTGCTTCTAATCAATCATCTTCAAAGCCACTAACTACAAGAATAAGTACTGAGTAGTTATTCTTGTGATAATTTTCCACTGAAGATGATTGCTCTGCAATCGAAATGTACATAGGATTTAAATAAAAAGTTTTGTACATCTTTTTTGTATTAACTTGGCAAAAATCCTTTTATTTACTGATTTATTCATTCGCACTAGGTCAGCGCATTATTCAATGGTGAGAGACTGTTGCTCAGGTGTGTTGTGTTGGTGGGAATCTGTGGGGTATTATTCTTCATAGAGTAGTTGTTAATTATGTGCTCAAATATACGAGTATTTGATTATGATTGTGTTTTGTCATTTAGAATGTGCGGATAATATTTATGTGTTGTTTATCTCGTAGTTTTCTACTGTGTTATGTTTGTTGCTTTTTTTGATGTAGTGTATGATTTTTAGACTAGTGTCATAAGTCAGTCTGTGAGTGTAGTGTGTTTTTTATCTGTTTGGCTAAATTTGATTTGGGTTTTGTCTTTTCTATCTGTTTTACGTGTTCTTTGTAACACATTTAACTTGACAAACTTAACACAGTAGAAAGTACGCAGTATACATACACCATAAATACTATCCACAAAACACTCTAAATGAGAAAACACGCTCACAATCAAACACAATATTTGAGGACATAATTAACAACTACTCTATGAACAATAAAACACCACAGAACAGAAATACACCACAGACTCACACCAACACAACACACTCTAAATGAGAAAACACGCTGACAATCAAACACAATATTTCAGGTCATAATTAACAACTACTCTATGAACAATAAAACACCACAGAACAGAAATACACCACAGACTCACACCAACACAACACACTTGAGAAACAGTCTTGCCCGTGACTCACAGCATTGAATAATGCGCTGACATTACGAAACGCGTCTGCTGAATAAATCAGTAATTAGTGGTTTTTTGCCAAGTTAATACAAAAAGTGTAATTTATACAAAAAACTCAAAATGTACAACACAAAGAAGTTTTTGTTCATGTTCAAGTCGTATTACTTAATTCCTACTATTAGTCCACACTCTCTATATGTGTTTAAATATGTGTATTAATATTAATTAATATTTGAAAACACAGTATTAACACCAAGTGTCATATACTACAACTTAAAAAAAATGTATTTGAACTTGAATGGATGAATAAAAAGTATTTTATTAACGATTGAAAATTTGTACAATATATATACACACAGCTTTTTTTAAAAAGTACTTTTGAGTATATATGAAAATGAAAACAAATCTAAGTCAATTCCATTTTGCTCAAGGTATTATCAAACTTGCTAATAAATGTTAAATTAGTAAACTATTTTTGAAGATTTGGAATATATATATATATATATATATATATATATTTTTTTTAAGATTAAATAATATACACTAATACAGGAATATTTAATTTATTGAATAATATACTCAAAGCTTTTCGTTGGTTTACATTACCAACATCCTCAGGAGTTACAATACTAAGAATGATAAAAGAACTGTCTAACAAACATGAAGCTACTAGATAAAGCATGCTATTATGCTGTTGGTAATGTAAACCAACGAAAAGCTTTGAGTATATTATTCAATAAATTAAATATTCCTGTATTAGTGTATATTATTTAATCTTAAAAATATTCTAACAGGAAAACACATTTGATATTCTATATATATATTAAATTTCATTTGGTCGTGGAGCTGGGTTATTGCTACAGATTGTTACAAACACCAGCAATAAGAAAATCCATTTACTACAAAAACATAACTGAAGTGTAGGAGCATAACACCCAGGGAAGCTCCGTGGTTTCACTGTTGACACAGTTGCACTTGGCTCGTGAGGTGTAACGACTACACTAACTGTATAAACTAATAAACAAAACTGGTAGAACTGCACTTCTTAAATCCAAATACCCTTTAGCTTTGTCTCCAGAGTGAACATTAAAGTTGTCACTTAACAAGTATAGTTGAGTCTCGATAATTCAAGCTAGATGAAACCGAGACCCCCTCGGATTACACGGAAGTACAAAATACGTTTATAGAACGTACTGTGTTGATTACAGTACTTATATAAATAATGTTGCTTTCTAATACATTGTTCATTACGGTTGCTACATTTTTTTGGAAGTTTAAAGTGTCCTGCGTCTGGTTATCAGATAGTTTTCGAGCTGCGGTGTCGCGTGGACTTCTTACCAGAAGGACATCTGTTGGCGTGGTATCTGTTATTCAATAGACCTTACAGCGCATTGCTGTTTCCAAGGCAGTCTTTTCTTCACCGTGATTAATTTTCCCTTCTTGTACTATCTCGGTAGAACCTTCATTTTTATTCTCGTCATCACTGCCTTCTGTACTAGTTCAATAGTCGTAACATATTGTTACACACGTTCGTCCTTACTCATCCATTGACGTACGTCCGTATCATCGACATTTTCACAACCTGGAAGTTTTTGGATAAGAAATGTCAAATATGTTTCTTTTTGTTCAACAGTTTTATTAGGACTCAGGACATTTTTCCTTTTCCTATTTTTACTTTTATTTCATTTCATGATTCAGCTATACAGACACAACTTCCTTAACTGGCCAAGGCTCACAACATTTGCGGATAGAAATAAAGCAGGGATACCGTCAGACAACAGTTGATTTTCATCTGGATGTGACGTGGCATAGTCTAACATTAAATATTTTGAGTTTCCTTTCAAATAGATAAAGTAGAAATATGCTCGAATTTAACAGAACCTCGAAAAATCGGGACTCGTATTTTCGAGACCCTACTCTAATATACAGAAAAAAAATTAAAGTCAATTCCTACTTAGAATAACAAAGATAAATTTTAAATTAGTTGTTTTTTATTAAATTATTACAAATAATATAAATATGTATATACATATGACAGAATCACAATATTAAGAGGCAAATTATTGTCCATAATGATGAATCATTATTACAACCAAATTCAAGTCTTATGCAATCCACAAACGCTTTTGGTTAAAATATTGTTCTTCGTATACCTCTCTAAGAAAAATATTTCTTAGTTATCGGCAAGTTGGTTCAATGCCAGTCGGAGTTCTATATTTGAAACATGTAGTCATACAGTTCGAATCCAACCTAAAGACATAAATTTTGTTAATTTTAAAATAATGAATTAATATTTGAAAAAACTGTATTAACAAGTGTCATCCTCTAGAAGTTTAAAAGATTAATATTTGAACTTGAGTGGATGAATAAAAAGTATTTTATTAACGATTGAAAATTTGAACAAGATATAGGCAGTATATAAATATACAGTATAGGGAGAGTGTGATATAATAGCAGGAATGTAATAAAAATAGAATAAAATTTATTATAAGTTAGTTATTAATTTAACAATAGAAGAGTCTCAAAGTTTGGTAGAATTATTAGAGTGTAAATTATTGTACATATTGAAAAAAATTAACAAATAATTTTGAGAGTACAAGTTATTTCGATGCAGTTTGCAATTTTACTAACTGAACGATAGTTAATTAGTGATTAGGAGAACCTGGGGAATGTATTTAGTAGGCTAAAAACAAATCTATTTAGGTAATAAACCAGCCTAACTGCAATAAACGTTTAGAAGAAAATAAAACAATGTTGCCAAACTGTCTAAACAATGATCGAAACGAATAAAAATGATTGAATAAGCAAACAATATAAACCCATTAAGCCAATAAACAGGTGTGGATGATGTATACTCTCAGAAGGAAATGAATCAGTGTTGCTAAACTGTTTAAACAATGTACGAAAGAAATAAAAATGATTGAAGCTAAACACATAAAGCAGTTTAGGCAATAAACAAATGTGAATAAAATAAACTGTCTGAATGATATAAAACAATGTTGCCAAACTGTTTGGTAAAAGAACGAAACAAATAAAAATTGTAGAATAAGCTAAAAATAAAAAGTCATTAAGTTAATAAACAAATGTGGACTGAATAAATTATTAGAAAGAAATAAGGTAGTGCTACCAAACACAATTTATACTTAGAAAAAATAAGAAAATATAAATACATAAAACCATTTAGAGGGAACCCAGTTTAGCCGAAGTAAATTACTACATTAAAGACTAATAACATTAAACGAATCTACTAGAATCACCAAACAGTGGTTGCTAGTAGAGTGTGGCCGAAGTAGAACTTCAGAAAATGTTGTCAAAATGTTTATATTGTGTAGGAAAGAATATTATAGTTCGAAAATTATATATTCATTTTATTAAAAAACAAAAAATATAAGTTTAAAAAAAGACAATTCCTACTTACATTAACTAAGAAAAAATTTTATTTATTGTTTTTTATTTTATAATTTCAATTAATATAAATATGTATATAAATATGTCAGAATAACAATACTAAGTGGCAAAATAGAGAGCGAATTTCCTTGGAATTTTTCATTTCCTTTCTATGTATGGTGTTAGATATTATTTTTGTTTGTTACTAATAATACGGTTTCTTCTTTTTCGTCGCTTGCTTTGTGTTCTAATTTCTTTTGGCTTTCCTTTCGCATTTTCCGTTTATGAAGCAATTTTCGATAATGTGAATCCAGTTTGTTTGTTATTTTATTATTTTCATTCATTTTTAATCCTAGAGCATTAATTACGATATTGTGTGGTAACCATGGCAACAACTAAGGTTGTACAATGGAGGCAACTACCAGATGAGGGCAAAAGAAAAATTCATAAAGCCTACATCCTTGAGTAATAAATTTCTAGTTATGGGAAAGTCGGCTCAGTGCCAAAGCGCAAGACTTCTAACTTGAAAATACTCATTTCTAATTCGAGTTAGATACTCCAAATTTATATAATTTATAAATATTTGAACTTGATGATTATAAACATTAAGTATAATGAAATATATCAACATATTAGAAAACTTTGATTAAATATTTGATAAAACTGTATTTACATCAATTGTCATCCACTAAAGGTTAAAAGAAATGTATTTGAACTTAATTGGATGAATAAGATCGTATTTGATTAACGTACAATATATATATATATATATATATATATATATATATATATATATATATATATATAGCTAGGTAATAGAAGGAATTGAATGAAACAGGTATAGTTTAAAGGACTGTTATATTGAGTGTAAATATACGAAAGTAATTTTCTTACTAGTTTACATGATTAGTTTTACATCTGCTCAAATGCAATGAAAACAAAAGAGCTTCATTTAATAAAACAAAACCTAGTTAGGAAGTCAGTCTAGCTAAAACAATGAGCACTTTTGCACGATAGAGCAGCTGGTGCGCGGGTCGTAAATTTATTAAAATTGTAGAATTTGTTTTAAACACAAACATAAAAAAAGTTTTAAAATCAATTCCTTCTTAGGTCAACAGAGAAATTTTATTTTTGTTAGTTTTTATTAAATAGTTACATTTATATAAATAAAGTAACATAACCTATGTTTTAAAACAGCTGCTGTACCACATAACCTATAACATAAAATCAGCTGTTATGTAATCATATGTTATCACTTATTGTTACTCAAATGGGACGAAATAACTATATTGCATACCTTGCCTCTTTTGTGTAGTTTTTCTCCCATATATAACTCAAATTAATTCAATAAATTTAATTATTGATTTAATATTTGATATAGCTGTATTAACATCATATGTCATCTACTACAAGTTTTAAAAAATATATTAGAACCTGAGTAGATAAATAAAGAGTAATTATTAACGATTGAAATTTTGAACAAGATATATATATATATATATATATATATATATATATATATATATATATATATATATATATATATATATATAGGCCTATAAGGAGAGAGTGAATTAATAAATGAAATTGCATGTTATGAGTAAATCATACTCTTTATATATGTTTCTGTTTTTTGTTTAACAATAACTGTATTATAGGAACAATTACATTTTCCTTTAATTTCGCTTCGGAAAGTTTCTACATCAGCTTTGCTCCTGTGTTAATACAGGAGTTTCAAACAACCACCTGCCGAGCGCTTAACCTCGTTTCGTCTACTTCAGCTGCCGCTACTTGCAGCCGGGTAATTACTGTTTCAACTCTCTTAAGCGTCTAATCGACGGAGCCATTATAGATGGCGTTCCAATTCACTTACGGTTCTCATCATACATTATCGTGTCGGTAGGTTTTTGCATTATAGTGTTAGCTTATTTAAATATGAAGGTCTCAGAGAAGTCTTGTTGAGTCGGAAGGAAGGAAGAACTGATTTAGTTTAACAAACGTGTATCGAAATGAGTTTAATTCCATGATGAATATACATTTTAAAATGCTAAACACAAAAATCCTCTTCTTCTTTTCCTCCTCCTCTCTCTCTCTCTCTCCTCTTTCTTTTTCTCTTTCTCTGTTTCTAAATATTTTCTAAACTTTACTTTGTATCTTAGGAAATAGGGATTTGCTAGAGAAGAAAAACAGTATGATTCCAGTGTGGAGTGAGTGATCACTCAGATAAACTTCCCGGGATCATGGAGAGAGGTTTATACTCTTATTCACTAAACACTTGCGAAGAAGGCGAGTTCGCCGGGTCAGGCCGTATTACCCCCTCTTGCATCTATGCACAGTGAAGGTCAAGATGCAGTGGTTGTGACGTACGGATATCTATAGCAACGAGGCTCGAGAAACAATGCATTTGTGGGCCTCCCACCACTTTAATTTTAAGTTGACCACTACACCCAGGGTAGCCAAACCTCTTGCTATATCTCTCGACCTATACTCTCTCCTTTCCTCTCTGTCTGCGTCTTTTCCTTCTCTCTTTCCGCTTCCCTCCTTATCTTCGCCCCCTCACTTTCGCCCCCCCTAAAATTCCTCTTACGACTATGTTTTTATCTCTGGGATGTTAATGACTACAGAGAAATAAGATAGCAAATATCATGTAAGCTATAAAATTCTAATAAAACTAGGAGAGAAGTTATACTTTGCTTTCCTCATAAATTATCTTCTCTGATAAAAAGTTTCTTTTGAATTGGCTGTGTATTATATAATAATATATGAAACTACTTTTCTTTCTGTAGTTATAGTAGATGAAAGGAAACAATAATACGTAATAAATAAATAAATATATATATTTATTTATTTATTTATATTTATACAATTTATAAAATACTAATACATACAATTCACACACACACACACACACACACACACACACACACACACACACACACACACACACACACACACACACACACTACACAATGTTTATGTTATTAATAAATATGAACTAAACAGTTCAACGCTGACAACTCTGCTCTAGTATTAAAGCGTTGAGCGTTTGTGAACTCTCACAAAGTAAACAAATGCGTCATTATTAGCCAATGTGAATAAATAAAGACATTTGCCAGTCAACAACGACAGGGTTTTTATGACATGTGAAAGAAATGTGTCCATTGGCTGTTCTCTCAGCTTTGCTATGGTAACGAATCAGATTCATGGCTCGATAGTGAAATATGTTTTCGTTTCTTCCCACTTCATCTACCAAGAGCAAAATTACCAAGGTGGATTATATATATATATATATATATTTATATATATATATAAATAATTAATTAAAAATATTTCAAAAACAAAAATACGTTGATACATATATTGTTCTGTATTATATATATTATATAGTATACTATAGTATATATACTATAGTATATGTTGTATTATATATATATATATATATATATATATATATATATATATATATATATATATATATATAAAGAACTAAGTCAAAATACAAATACAAGAATTATAATTGAATTTTATAATTCTTGTATTTGTATTTTGACTTAGTTCTTTATTAATACACAAGAATACATATTGCGATATATATATATATATATATATATATATATATATATATATATATATATATATATATATATATAGAATATCAAATGTGTTTTCCTGTTAGAATATTTTTAAGATCAAATAATATACACAAATACAGGAATATTCAATTTATTGAATAATAAACTCAAGTGTATTATTCAATAAATTGAATATTCCTGTATTTGTGTATATTATTTGATCTTAAAAATATATTTATATATATATATATATATATATATATATATATATATATATATAAAGAACAAAAGTCTAAATACAAATACAAGAATTATAATTGAATTTACAATTCTTGTAAATATTTATATTTAATTGTATTTTAATTGTAAATATAAATATTTACAATTTTTGTAAATACAAATTTACAAAAATAATAATAATACAATATGGACTTCATTTTTATTTATAGGCCATGAAATAAAAATATCACCAAATTATTTTAAAATACAAATATCAAAATTGCATACAAAACTAATAACAAAATAATAAACATAATAAATAATAATAATAAAACAAATAATATGCATGAAAAAGGTGGTGTTTGTAAATTAGAATGTGAAAACTGTATTAATGCAAGATTCTTGTATTTGTATTTAGACTTTTGTTCTTTATTAATACACAAGAAAACATACTGCGATATTTATATATATATATATATATATATATATATATATATATATATATATATATATATATATATATATATATATATATTAGTGTAAGAAAAAGCAGTCTATCTCGTTGATATCTATTTCTCTCTCGTACTCTATTAAATATAATCGGTAACTTTGATTTATTTGCAAAACTGCTGGGTGAATCACAGGAGACATGAAACATTGTAAAGTTAAATATCTAGCTCTGACACAATTATTAGGCCGTTCTATTTTAGGCTCTTGCTATTAGTTCTTTTTCAATATTACCATAATATTTTTGAAGTAGTTTTACGTTTTTTACCACCCGTGAAATTAGTTTGGCTTTTGTAAATATTGTACGTTGCTTTAGTAACTAAACAAGTATAATAAAAAAAAAAAATTAAGTCAATTCCTATATAAGCCAACAAAGAAAAATTTTATTTTAGTTTCTTTTTATTTTATAACTAAAATTATAAACATGTATATGCACATGTCAGAATAACAATATTAAGTGGAAAAATAGAAAGGGAATTTCTCTGTAATTTTCTATTTTTATTTCTATGTGTGGTTTTGGACTATTATTTTTGTTTGTTATTATTTATACGCTTTCTTTTTTCGTCGCTTGTATTGTGTTGTAATATCTTTTCCCTTCTCTTTTTGAATTGTCCGTTTGTGAAGCAAGGTCGATACCTTTACTCCAGTTTGTTCGTTTTTTTTATTCTTTTCATTCATTTTTAATCGTATAGGATTATTTATGATATTATGTGGTAATCATGGCAATATATATATTAATCAACATAGTTTTATTTTAAAACAATAATTCTAATCACCCATATAACCCAAAAATGGCTGCTTTATATAACTTATTATATAGAATGCATAAAATACCCATGAATGAAGAAAATAAAATAAGAGAAAAAACATAATTTATCAAATTGCATTAGAAAACTGTTATAAAAAGAAACCTGTTGACAAATTTAATGATAATATTTTTAATAAACAACATAATAATTTAATTTACAAAAATAATAATAATACAATATGGACTTCATTTTTATTTATAGGCCATGAAATAAAAATATCACCAAATTATTTAAAAATAGAAATATCTAAATTGCATACACTAATAACAAAACTAATAACAAAATAATAAACATAATAAATAATAATAATAAAACAAATAATATGCATGAAAAGGTGGTGTTTATAAATTAGAATGTGAAAACTGTAATAAAACATATATAGGTCAAACCAAGAAAAAATTAAAAGAAAGTTATAAAGAACATTTGAAGGCTTATAAAAATCCAGAAGTATGTAAATCAAATTTTGCAAATCATTGTATTAATTAAAAACACCACTTTCCAAATATTGATAATATGAAACTTATAAAAGAAATTAATAAAGGGTTAAGAATGAATATATACGAAGTATTTGAAATATATAAATACAGTAATAATAACAAATTAATAAAAGAACAAATACATTCTAAATTTGATACTATATTCAATGTCTATAATGTTACAGCAACAAAATAAACTTGGCAATTTGTATAAATTTAGCAACAATTCTATTTATATTTTAACAGATGTTTTAGGCCTATATCTTGCATTATAGTAGTTTTCATTCCTGATGATGTTGGTACTGTTTACCAACGAAAAGCTTTGAATATAAATAAATAATATTCTGGTATTTGAATAACCTATGTTTTAAATTATTAAACAAGAAAACATATTTTATATATATATATCTTTGAAAAATATATTCCTAGCTATAGAAAAGTTGGCTCAGTGTAAAAGCGCTAGACTTCGAACAGGAAGATACTCTGTTCGAATCCAACCTAGACCCCTAGGTTTTTTTAATTTAATTATTGAATAAATATTTGAATAAACTGTATTAACATTAATTGTCATCCTCTATAGACTTAAGATATGTATTTGAACATGATTGGTTGAATAAAAATGTATTTTAATAACAATAGAAAATTTGTACAAGGTACAGGGTATATCAGAAGAGTGTAAGCTATTAGAAGGATTTGCAAAATCTGTTAGCTTTCTGTAATCTGTTGAAGGTGTAAAATTCATCTTGCGGAACCTACAGAACGGGTTGCTTATTAATACTGCAATTTCCTCAGTTTCCTTCTTCATCTAAACAGAATTGTTGGGTTTTTGATGTTCATTGGGATTATGATTTTTTTAAATTCTCTGCTCTCAGATTTTTGTTTTATAGAATTTTTAATATTTTATATTTTTTCTAATACGGGTTACGTTAGTTCTTTTTTAAAACTTTTTTTTTCATGTTTCTGTAATTATAAACAACTTATAAGCATACAGCACCACGTATTGGAAATGTACTTCCTAAATTTAATAGGCCTACCTTCATCAACTCTTATTGTGATCTGACGTTGTGAAGAGTTTCTCATCTGTCGTTTTAAATTTATTAAGATGTTTCTACGACCTCCTGTGTCGCAAGTAGCCAAGCAGTTCACTGCAGTACACTTGAGCAAATGACTCATTACAGCGAACTCTCAAACTTTAATCCCCTTCGGCATAACAGCCCTCATTTCTAACAGACGAAAGCTTTTAAATGGTGGCACCGCTAAGTTCCTGTTGAATGTTCTTTTTACTCGACTGTATTTTTACAGTATTGAACAGTACTTTTACTGTTAGATTCATCGGAGGTTACGAAAAAATATTTGTTTAAAGACATGATGCTTATAAAATCGTTTTTTTTCATTTCCCTCCTATGAGTTTCATCCTTAAAATACAACAGGGATTATTGTATCCGTTACGTCGCAGTGTATAGGTTCTTTGGGGTGTTGGGCTATTATTTTTGTTTGTTATTATTTATACTCCTTATTTTTTCTTCGCTTGTATTATGTTGTAATCTCTTTTCCCTTCCCCGTTTTGCATTGCCCTTTTGTGAAGCAAGGTCGATACCTTTACTCCAGTTTATTTGTTTATTTTATTCTTTTCATTCATTTTTAATCGTATAGCATTATTTATGATATTATTTGGTAACCAGGGCAACAATTTAAGGCTGTACAGTGGAGGTTTCGATGACAGCCAAATGGTGGCAGAAGAAAAATTCATACGTATATATATATATATTTTTTTTTTGTGAAAAATACATTCCTAGCTATAAAAAAGTTGCCTCAGTGCCAAAGGGCTTGACTTCGAACAGGAAGATACTCAGTTCGAATCCAACCTAGACCTTTAGGTTTTTATAATTTAATTATTCAATAAATATTTGAAAAAACTGTATTAACATTAATTGTCATCCTTATAAGTCATGATGCTTATAAAATCGTTTTTTTTCATTTGCCTCCTATGAGTTTCATCCTTAAAAGACAACAGGGATTATTGTATCCCTTACGTCGCAGTGTATAGGTTCTTTAACATAATCTGGGAAGGAATTTCCTCCAGTAAGCTTGTTGGTAATTTATATTCAACATTACTTTTATAAATTCCTTCTATTAGCTCACACTCTACTGATATAGATAGGCCTATACCTTGTAAAAATTTTACAATCGTTAATAAAATAGGTTTTTATTCATCCAATCAAGTTCAAATGCATTTTTTAAAACCCATAGTGGTTGATAAATGATGTTATTACAGTTTTTACAAATATTTATTAAATAATTAAATTATAAAATTTGTGGGCCCCAGTCGGATTCGAACTGAGAATCTTCAAGTTCGAAGTCTAGCGAAGTAGTTGGACTGCTCCAACTTTCCAATAACTAGAAATATGTTCCTCAAAGATATATATGAATTATTTACCGCCCCCGTCCATCTGGTTGTCGTCGAAATTTCCATTGTAAAACCTTAAACCTTATAGTGCTCTAGGGTTATTAAAATAATATTTTTCTTTGTTAACCTCAGTAGGAATTTAACTAATGTTTTTTTTTTTATATTACTTATTTATGTGGCACACGAACTAACCTTGTGTACTATCCGCCTTTTATATATGCCCCACTGTTAGCTTCAGCGTGCTAGAGTATTTGTATGGTGTTTAAATTAATTTAGTATATTCTACATGTGTATGCTTTATGAATCGTCCGTTGGCGTATCACACAGGCCTGGTATGAATTATGCAGTAATGTTGAAAATATCATATTGCAGTTGTTTTCTATTTAAAGTCCGAAAAAAAATAATTTTACTTTTATTATTATTAAAAATATAGGAAACGTGTTTAAAGTAGCATTTACTTTGTTATAAAGAAGACGGGCGGTTGACTTGCGATTCGAGTCTACAAATTGATATATCTCCCGAAACGCCCGTTCTCATTATAACAACAAAGTCCTAGTTAAGCACGTACCTCAAACCTTCTGGCATGGAGGACCAGCAGTTATGACGAGTGGTTTGGTATACCACTGGTCATAGCCCAGTGTACATTGTTATTGAAATTATTAATATGCTCATCTTAATTTCTGTTAGGAATATTTCTATATGTTTGAGTACAATATTCTGCCATTCCTAACGTTTCAATATTCTCCTTTGTTAATAAGTTTCGGAGTGACTCCATTTTCAAAATTTAAATCGTATTTCCGTAAATAGAGTACTATTCAAGTTTTAAAAATGGACCCATTTCGAAACGCGTCAACAAAGGAGAATATTGCAAAGTTAGGAAAGGTTGAAAATTGTACTCAAGCTACTGTTATTTATTACTGAAGTTGCTTGTTATAATCGTCTTACATTCAGTAAATAAATCATAAGTAATTGTTTGAGCAGCTAAGTGAAAACTATTAACCTACTTGCTGACTCAAGGAGCTGCTGGTAAGCTTCGTCAATAAAACGATTGTTTCGAAACGCGTCAGCAAATAAGTTAACAGTTGTAACTTAGCTACTCAAATAATTACTTTTTATTTATTATTTCTATTAATATTAATGCTATTGTTGTTAGTATTATAATTTTTTACTTTTCCTGACGAAAAAAAAATTTCAGTAAAAAAGAATATTTATTATAATAATAGGCGGGTGAAGTGTCATTTTTTCACCTTACTTTCCTTGTATATGAGTCCTTAAAGGGTCTATTATGGCAGTTCTTCTTCTCTCTCTTTTCTAAACCGTGTCTATTATTTAAAAAATTGTCATGAATAAATATATACAAAGAGAAGCGAAAAATAGACAATTTCAGGGATTCTCAAGAAACAATTCTGAAAAAAAAATTATATTCGTTGTATAGATGTTCGGAAATTAATTAAGTATCACAAAAATATGATCCTCTTGTACTATTTACTTCAAATTTGTTTTTATTAGAGATGGGGCGATGCCTAAAATTTTCAATTCCGATCTCGATTCTCAAATTTTTATTTCCATTCTCGATTCTTTTAAGTTATATAGGCCTACACGATATTCTCTAATAATGAATTTAGTCAACATCTTGGTCATATGGTGAAGCCTTTTAAAAGTTCCGTTTTAATGTAGGCTTATAGGCTGCACAAATCTTTCGACCTTGATTTATAAATACAAATTTCTAAAAGGGTGACAAACATATTGGATGAAAGTAATGGTTTATTTAAAATACAAATGGGAACTTCAGTTCACAATTACAACATAACTTGAGTAATAGGCATTTCTGTTTGTGTAACTGGAGAAATTGGAACTTCTTTTTTTTGTTGTTTGTTTCGACATGTATGAGATGATGGCGGAGTAGCGGATGGAGAGACGTGGAGAGAGAGAGAGAGTGAAACAGCAGAGCGAGAAACGCGGTGACAAACGGACTAGAAAACTTCTGATCGTCTATATTATTATGTCATAAATAATAATAATATTTTCGTGATCACAAATAGACATTTGCTTTAATCGTTTAGGTCATTTAAAGTAAGTAATACATAAATGAGACATAGTTGATAAATAATTATATTTACTATAAATTTCACCGCATACGTATTTTAACAAAAACAAGAATCGGAATTGGCACTTTTAATCAATGGAGAATCGAGTATCGATGATTCCTCTATACCATTAGAATCGACGATTCCTGGAATCGAGAATCGGAATCGGCTCATCCCTAGCTTTAATAGATCCCTAAGTGTAGCAGTAGCGATTGCGTATTATCATGAGTTGAGGTAGGAAGTCAGCTGACCGCAAAATGGAAGTGGTTTGTCCTTTTTAATAAAAACATTAACCAAGATTAGGTCTGCGGTGCATAATTTGCATGAATTTAATGCCTGCAAAATTGTGCGAGTTTCACCCATTTCTTGAGTTTTAACATTTTTTTCCAGACTACAGAATTAAAACATTATGTACCCTATGCGCCAAAATAAACAGTACTGAAACAGTTGTTTTTACTGAAAAGGTTTGTTTTTATTTTATTTACGTAGTTTTACAAATACATGAAAGTAACAAGTAATATAAAAAATTTGTTCTGTAAATTTCTACTGAGGTTAACAAAGTAAAGTTTTATTTAGTTGCCCTAGAGCACTATTTATGATATTGTGTGGTAACCATGGCAACAGTTTAAGGCTGTGCAATGGAGGTTTCGACGACAATCAGATGGACTAGGGCGGTAAATAATTCATATTTTATATAAAATACATTTTTTTAACCTGTAGTGATGACAGTTGATCTTAATATCTTTTTTTTCAAATATTTATACATTAATTAAAATTTAAAAACCTGATGTCTGAGTCGCATTCGAACTGAATAACTACATATTTGAAGTCCTTGACTTTGGTACTGAACCAACTTTCCTGCTGCTATAAATCGGTTACTTGAAGATGTATATGAAATTATAAGAGAAAGGTTACTTGCATTACTGAAACATTACAAGAGGGGCATAGAATAAGAAGTTATAGACCACCATCAGCTTCATAAAATAGAAACAAAAAAGAAACAAATAAATAGTTACAAACATATTACCCGTAGTCCAATACCATATACTGCATAGAGAGGGAAATGGAAAATTGGTAGAAAATTCGTTTTCTACTTAATATTGCGATTCTATGATATGTAGGCTATATACATATTTATATTAATTATAATTATAAAATAAAAAGTAAAAAATAAATTTTGTTTTGTGTACCTCAGTAGGAATTGACTTTAACTTTTTTATATTACTTGTTAAACTGAATACAAAGATAATATTTTGTTTTAAAACACGTCTTTTTTTTCAACTACGATTGAAAATTTGCGATGTTTTTCTCCTCCAATTACAGAAGATAAAACTGTTTTTATAAATCACTACAAGTTAGTTATGGATCCAGGTCAGCGCCATTATACCGGGGATTAATGGGGTACTCTGATTTTGCGGTGCACCTCATTAAGGATGCACGCTCGGGTGGATTATACCATGATAAATTCTACCGTGACAACTAACCTAATTTATGAAGAATCCCTTGGGATGTATTTGCTAGTGTAAGTTATATTAACAAAGACCGTCATATTTGATGAATTTTACCTCAGTGTGTGTTACTGTATCTATTAGTTACTGCTTTTCGTTATGTTGTTTATGATTCATTACATATTTATAGTAGAGTATAGTTTATTTGATGCTCATGAAATATCACGTGATAGTAACATGTTTTATGACATGCGATATAATTATGGGTTTAAGCTATTTTGTTTTTTCTTGATATTAAGTTTTGAAAACGAATAGTCTACTTAGAAAAAGTCGCAAATTTAGTAACTTTTTTGCACTTGTATTATAATCACGTGCATTATATTACACTTGAGGCAAATACCGTTTATTTTAGGTGGGCTTATTTACCCAATCCTTACTATTATATAAAAATGTAATGTTGTGTGTGTGGATGTGTGTTACTCAATCACGTAAAAACTACTGGACCCATTGAGCTTAAATTTTACATGGACATTCTTAGGGTCTCTGGTTAACACATAGGCCTATTTTTATTTAGAAATTCTGTCAGAGCACCACGCCACTGCCCTTAAAAACTCCCTTCACACTCAATTATCTATACTCTATTACATGCTTAACTTAATCAGCTGATAGTAAATGTTTGTTGATATTCATCTTACAAAGTTATTTATACTTTACAAATCTCATGTTACAAGCACAAGCCTTGTCTTCTGTTGGTTTTTCAAGACAATAATCGGTAAGTTTATAAACTATAGATAGATATATTTATTGAGATTTAATTTCAGTAAATTAAATTCCACAAAAATACAAATAAATCAATACAAATATACACCAACCCCGTACCAAGGACGGGTACTTTGCTAGTTGACTTACATGTAAGTGAACGTATAAGATTGCCCCCTTTACCACGTTTTTGGTAAATCTATCTCAGACAAGCGGTACTACCAACGTGAAGGTTCCAGTAATAAGGGAAGATTATAATCGCTCCTTATCCTATTCTAATTCCCTTACAATTCCTTTTCCTTGTTAGACTTCGATTTTATAAGGAACTATTTATAAGGAATTACTTTACAGAGTTTCCTCTCTGTTTGTAAAATTAGTATTATACTTGGATTATTTCAAATTTTAACTATTATTTCTTGTTTACCACATTTGTAATAATTTTTTTCTTAAATAATACACAAAAACCTCTAACCACAAATATGTTTAATATTAACCTGATGCACATTTCTTTTACAGAGTAATCATCATCAGAGGCATGACTAACAGGTCTGAAATGGTAACCAAAACACACATAGGGTTAAAATAAATATATATTTTTATTACAGGTTTTAGAGTGTTATTTATTATTATTTAAGCACAGTATAATCCAAATAAAAATAGAGAAGTTTTTTATTTAGCATTTATTTTAAAACGCTGTTGCACACGTAAATGCAGTGTCGTTGACTGAAGAGGAAGGAGGTTGTCTCTGTTGTGATTAAACACATTGCCGCTGTCCCTGAAAAGTTACTAATATTTTACCACGGCTTTCATTGATTTGCCACTGTCACTGGCTCTACTCATTTACGTGGTGTGAAGGCGATTTGAGTCAGGTTTCAAGATAGTGACAGTGATGTGTATAGTAGACGCTATTCCGCACTTGGTAGTTTGTTCTTAATTTCGTAGAAGTTTATTTTTAAATAAAATGAGTCTTCCAAAAAAACCTGATGGGGAATCATTTCAGCAGTGTGGTGTGCCTGCCTCTTATTGCCACATACAGACGAGTCTCAGTAAACCTTGTCACCTGCACTTAAGTCACCGATCCGTTAAAGTCACTGGATCGATCATCCCTAGTCCGAGCAGTTGTTCCGCGCATGCGCCAAGATTCTCTTTGACTCTGTCCTTCCCAAGAGTTCATCACTTGCCTCACAAGCTATGGCAATGCTGTACTGGGAATGGCATAAACTTATGATGCTCTACCGAATTTTAAAAAGTTTGGTAGTAAAGTACAATAATGTAACAACTGTTGTCCTACGTTTAAAGAAAATTGGTGTTTTAACCTGAAACATTTTATAGAAACATATGGTTTTTTATAACTTTTAATTATAATTTGTTTCGTTAAATTTCTTTATGGTAGAAAATGATATTTTAATTTAAGAATTAAAATTTCTCTTGAATGTAACAGCTTGAGAACAAGTTGTAGTTTATAACTATTTGCGTGTTGCATTAAACCGTTCAATATTCATAGGAAACCTATCTTAAAGTTACGCCTAAAGTGAGCAATTAGTCTTGCATTGTGAACGCACGACACATGTCGACTATTTCGTCGTTCTAGTATTGCTCGTTACAAAGTACTTTCATTAGCAGTTACACAATCACGCAGTAACCTTCAAAGCCAGTAACTAACATTACCACGATGTACAATCAGCCTCAAGTTGCAGTTTATGGACAGATTTCAACGGAGTTTCTTGGTAATTAGGATTCCATCGAATAGTATTTTGTAATAGATTCTCCACTCATGATTCAAAATACCTATCACAATAAGATCCTATTATATTTAGACGTGGCTAAATCAGTGATGCAATTGTAACTACTGTATGTAACTCCGTGGTTTCAGAAACCGGAAGCGTTCCTGCCGATTGCACAAGAATACCCGGTCACTTCCGGTCTTGTAATGCAAACGTTCATAGCAATGTACTGCATCCAGGTCTTTCTAGAAATGCCTTTATGTAGTCCAGGTTTAAAACAGACTCAGAGCTCATGTGAAACATTATTCTTGCAGAAAGGGCTGATTTATGGAATTTATAGCGGTTACTATATTTCCTGATTTTGTTTTCTAGTTTCAAACATTTGTGGAAAACAGGCTGGTCTACTTTGGTCCTGTATCGGTCTGGTTGAGCCCTAAGCCACCCCAAGTGAACCCTATCCAACCTCCCGCAGCTGTTTCGCTAATGACTCATCTGCTGGTCACGTAGGAGGTTATATTTTTCTTATAAAACAATATGATTCTTTTTATCATTATTTGAAAATCTACTAAAAACTTTGTGGAAATGATAAAAATTTGGACTATATTATACTTTCAAATTAACTTGTAATATCTGTTTATTAGGAAATTTGTATTTGCTTTTCTTTTTCAAATAATTGATTATAAAATTCTTCTAATTACATTAGCTCACTTATTCAAGTATACGGTATACCATGTATTTTGTCGTTTACAAAGAATATTATTTTACTTAGTAATTTCCCCTGAAATTAGTTACTAATAATCTTATAAGCTATTAGTTTGAGTATAATATGTAACCAAAATGTTAAATGAGTTACAACCAGTAGCGTGCCACGGTCCGCCCCAGGCCACCATCTGGTTGGTAATTTGTTTAACAAATTAAACATTATTTGATACGTCAGCTATAGATCTTCATATCAGATCAGCGAACTACCATAGTTTTTATTTGGGTGTGTGTTTGTGTGTGTGTGTGTGTGTGTGTGTGTGTGTGTGTGTGTGTGTGTGTGTGTGTGTGTGTGTGTGTGTGTGATGTGTGTGTGTTTGTGTGTGTGTGTTTGTGTGTGTGTGTGTGTGTGTGTGTGTGTGTGTGTGTGTGTGTGTGTGTGTGTGATGTGTCTGTGTGATGTGTGTGTGAGTGTGTGTGAGAGAGAGAGAGAGGGAGAGTGTGTGTGTGTGTGTGTGTGTGCTAGTAATGGTAAAATAACATATGACATATGACGTATGGCACTCGTAGCCAGAACTAAATTACTTAATTTATAGTTATTGTTATAAATTGAAATTTATAAATAAAATAGTAATGTGCGTTCCGTATTTAAAATTATATTATTCATACCAAATTTCTGAATAATCTGATAATTATTTCTGTGCAAAAGTTTAAAAAAATGTAAAATTTTGTCTTTGACAAAATTTATTTGACATTCGCTTTACATGCACAATTTGCCATCAAATTTGAAGAAAATGCTGAAGCATTACTCCTCAAAAAATCTTTGTCAATAATTTTAATTTTTACAAAATACAGTATCTCCCGTATTAGAATATTTTCCCCCCAAAAACAACGGCTTACATGCGGCTTATATAAATACAAAAAGCTGTACTGAAACATGCGACGTAATAATTATCTAACACTCGTGATTTTTGTTATTGGGTGTTATTATTAGTAAGCCCCCTATATTTTCGTAGGTGAGTGATAGGACACCCTATATTTACCGTCTTAGGCCTCATTTTCCTACTTGCAACACTTGAATTTAATATCAAGGTCTCTATTTATCTTTTTATTATGGAGAAAGCGCCGCACTCATAATTTTGTTGAGGAGGGACAAAGACATCAATAACAGAGGGGCTTGTACTCGGTTATAATATTCCCCCAAATCACTCTAGTTACTTCAATGCATTCTTTGTTTTACTTTAGGCCGCAAACTCCACAACGTGTAGTTTTAAGGGATATTCTTGTTAAGGGAGCTCTTATTATTAATGCATTTAAGTATTTACCTTATTATTATTAACATTTTAATTTGCTAATTAAATTATTTTCCAGATACTTCAAGCACAAATAAAACTAAAAAATTTATAATAACACCTATTAATTGTCCAATCTTGGTAGTTGCATTTATATACGACGCGTAGACACTATACCTTTTCCAATAAAGGATGACACGTGTAATTTTTGTTACCTTAATGCAAGGAGATCCAAAGTTCCTTTTACCCCCCTTCTGTGTGCCACTGTATAGAGATCTAGTATATATACATCGCATCTACATATAGAAAATACTGTTATTTCACACTAGGGTCAAGCTGCAGGTTTATACTATTCTGAGTGAGATATCCTTACACACTTATAACATAAACCTCTGCACTTGTATCTAATACAAGGCTCATTCAATCTGCACAAAAGTACTTGCGTCATGACTTAAACTCCATGCATTGCCGTATTTCTATAGCTTACAATGCATATTCATAAGCGGGATATCCTTACACGCTTAAAACAAAAACCTCAGCACTTGTATCTAATACAAGGCTCATTCAATCTGCACAAAAGTACCTGCGTCAAATCTTAGACTCCAATCATTGCCACATTTCTATAGCTTACAATGCTTATTCATAAGCAGGATATCCTTACACGCTTAAAACAAAAACCTCTGCACTTGTATCTAATACAAGGCTCATTCAATCTGCACAAAAGTACTTGCGTCATGACTTAAACTCCATGCATTGCCGTATTTCTATAGCTTACAATGCATATTCATAAGCGGGATATCCTTACACGCTTAAAACAAAAACCTCTGCACTTGTATCTAATACAAGGCTCATTCAATCTGCACAAAAGTACTTGCGTCATGACTGAGGCTCCATTCATTGCCACATTTCTATGGCTTACAATGCTTATTTGATAAGCGGGATATCCTTACACGCTTAAAACAAAAACCTCTGCACTTGTATCTAATACAAGGCTCATTCAATCTGCACAAAAGTACTTGCGTCATGACCTAAACTCCAATCATTGCCACATTTCTATAGCTTACAATGCTTATTCGTAAGCGGGATATCCTTACACGCTTAAAACAAAAACCTCTGCACTTGTATCTAATACAAGGCTCATTCAATCTGCACAAAAGTACTTGCGTCATGACTTAAACTCCATTCATTGCCACATTTCTATAGCTTACAATGCTTATTCGTAATCGGGATATCCTTACACACTTAAAACAAAAACCTCAGCACTTGTATCTAATACAAGGCTCATTCAATCTGCACAAAAGTACTTGCGTCATTACTGAGACTCCATTCATTGCCACATTTCTATAGCTTACAATGCTTATTCATAAGCGGGATATCCTTACACGCTTAAAACAAAAACCTCTGCACTTGTATCTAATACAAGGCTCATTCAATCTGCACAAAAGTACTTTCGTCATGACCTAAACTCCATTCATTGCCACATTTCTATAGCTTACAATGCTTATTCATAAGCGGGATATCCTTACACGCTTAAAACAAAAACCTCTGCACTTGTACCTAATACAAGTCTCATTCAATCTGCACAAAAGCACTTCAATGAAATCAGTAGACATGAAATTGGATAATTAAACGTTCTAAAGTGAGTGTTCTTTGCCAGTGCTTCGTTGCATGAGCGCCGGGGGGTTGCAGCCTATCGATCCCCTAGGCGCGATGAGTCATAGATTGGGGAGTGCTGCCCTTAGAACCCTTGCTAATCGTTTGCATGCATTTTGCAAATAATTACATGAGCTTACTTTGTGGTATCTTATATTTACGTTCGAGAACATAAGTTTAGTGAGACTCGAAGAGCTACCAGGTCTATATGAACCCGATTTACTGAGCCTCTCCAAAACAATATTATTAAAAAGTTTCGTGTTTGAACAACTTTCATGTAAATAGATTCTTTTATAAAAATTTCATTACGATTTTTGTCCTTTGTACAATTAAATAATTTAACATCGCTTAGTCAAACCCAGACTCATTGGTTCGTTTTTATTATCGTTATTAATATTATGGTTTAGTTTAAATAGATACCTTAAAGTTTCTTTGTATCTAAACGTTTTAACCGCTCTTTTGTCTCTTCTACAGTAAAATATCCCCTTATTTTAGACGTGACACTTTTTATAGGCTTGCGGTCATTTGTCTTCGAGAGGCCAACTCCAAGCACGTCCTACCTACAGGACGTTCCTACTGCAGGACGTACTGTTTCTGCAAGACTGAACAAACCAAGGTTATTGTAGTTTTAACTCGAAATTCGAGCTTGAACGTTTCAGATTTTCGGAACGACATTTGTCACTGTTATGTTTAATATGCATCTAGTGTACCGCTGATAAATGGGCCTGCGGTACCCTTAAAATTAGAATAATAATAAACAAACAAACAGGGGACAATAATAGGCCGCCTAGTGGTATAAAGAGTTACTAGTTCTACTACTATCGGGTACCATTACGGTGGCAACCCGTTCTCTTCTGTTTGTAAGGGAGTAAGAAACCTCTCTCACCCCATCTGATCTACTTGAGATAAAGTTTCAGCGGTAGACAATATAGGCCTATATATATATATATATATATATATATATATATATATATATATATATATTGTATTTTTAAGATCAAATTTTTCTTGATAAAATGTATACGTTTAATAAAACCACTTTCATACAAGAATAAAACCTTTTTTTATTTTATTATAAAGTTTAATACGTATAATATATTATATATTTAATAATATATATATATATATATATATATATATATATATATATCCATTTTCTAAACCAATTTGATAAATTATATTTTTCTCTTTTATTTGATCATTCAAGTTTATTGGTATTTTGTGCATTCTATGTAGTAAATTATACAACGCTGCCATTTTTTTGGTTATATGGACGATTTGAATGATTTGGTATTATTTGATTTTTCTGTGTTGGTTTTCTATATATATTATATTCAAATTTTTCATTGTTTCTAGTAATTGTAATATCTAAATAATTTAGTTTATTTTTTGATTCGAATCATCCATATAACCAAAAAATGGCAGCGCTGTATAATTTATTATATAGAGTGCACAAAATACCAATGAACTTGAATGATCAAATGAAAGAGAAATATATAGTATATCAAATTGGTTTAGAAAATGGATATAAAAGAAAAACTATAGATAAATTAAATAATAACATAATAACAAAACAGAAAATCGACAATAACTTTGTACATCATACAAGAGAAAAAATTTGGACAGCTTTTACATTCACTGGTAAAGAAATAAACAAAATTACAAGATTATTTTAGGAAACAAATTTGAACATTACTTACAAAACTGATAATAAAATAAAAAATTTAATAAACAACAACAATAATCTATATAATATGCACAAAAGAAATGGTGTATATAATATAAAATTTCAAGGTTGTAATAAATTATATGTAGGACTAACAAAAAATAAATTTAAAGAAAGATACAAAGAACTTTTAAACGCTTATATTAAACCAAACATATACAAATCAAATTTAGCGACTCATTGTAATAATAATGGACATAAATTTCATGAAATAGAAAATATGAAATTATTAAAAGAACTAAACAAAGGATTAAAGATGAATATATGTGAACCTTGGGAAATTTATAAACATAAATTTAAAGACAGATTAATTGATGAACACATTCAAGTGAGATCAAGGCACCAAACTATTTATAAAGTCATTAATGTTATAGAAAAAATTACATAAACTGCAATACTTATAAACATATGATTGTTTGTAGTACATATGATTTAATTTTTGTAAAAATATTCTGTTACATTATTATTTTTCCTGAAGATGCTGGTACTGTTTTTTCAGCAAAAAACTTTGAATAATATATGTATTGAAAGTATTCTTGTTTTTGAAATATTTTAAATTTATTAACTATATTACAAGAAAACATATCACCATATTTAATACATACACACACACACACGCACACACGCACACACGCACACGCGCGCACGCGCACACACGCGCACGCGCACGCGCACGCGCACGCACGCACGCACACACACACACACACACAGATATATATATATCAGGCATGCATTGTACTAAGTATAGACCTTCATATTCACAATGTTAAGGAAAGGAAGCAGAAATAATCTAGCAGAAACTTTGAACCTTCTGCTTTACCGGAGTTTGAATCTGGACCTTCTCGTAATTTAAGAAATGTAACAAAATCTAATTAAATGTTAGTAAATAAAGATATAAAAAACATAGATTTGATTCTGTTGGAAAATCTTAAGTAAAACGCACGCTTCCAGAACCGCCTTTATTTAAGTACAGTAGAACAGATTAGAAATGGGTTTGAGAGTTCGGCCACATCTCTCAAATCCGCCGAGACTGTGGTCTTTAGAAGATAGTGATATGTTACCCTATTCTTCCCAAGTCCAGTCAGGCGTGTTAATTGTATTATCCAGACATAATGCCCTTGTTTCCACAGGAGCGTAGTGTTTTTAGTATAAATTTGAAATTGGCTATTTTCTGAAAACTCCAGTTTTTAAACAGTATTGAATTGACTTTTAACCTAATCTAACCAGCTTAATCTAATTTTGGCTCATTTCTGTGGTTAATTTAATTTTAATGTTTTGTTGAATGGGACATATATTCTTCTGTACTGAATTTTTTATTTTTTTTTAAAATTCTTTCAATGTTTCTTTCTCTTAATATTGTAATATTTTACAAATGGTTTAATACTTGTCCTCTCATATTTTTAATTTAGTTATATTCCTCCTTGAGTGATATCAGGACTTAAATATCTAGTTTTAGAGTTAGTTTTATAGTATGTATGATGTGACCTGTCTTGTCGACTCAGCTAGCCCGGATGTAGCTTATCACTTGCAGCCTCCCAGCTGTTTCCTTAATAAGTGACGTACTAGGACCAACACTAAGTGAACTAACTTTCTTATCATAATTATAAATTCCAAATCTTTTCGATATTTAAAAAGTACGGGAAAATATAAGGAGACAAGCTATTTATGGGTAACTAAAATAAATTTAACAAATTAATTGATTTATATCGTGTTTGGAAACGTTCTTCTTATACTTTTATGTAATTTTCACTACATAAAGAGTTGTTATATTAATTTCATGACGATTTTTACACATGGGAAAAGTTTTTTTTTAGTTTAAAATATCTGATAGGTTTCACTCCAGTTTTAGGCTTTGTTTATGATCTAGGACTTAAGAGTGTTATAATTCGTTTAAATGGCAAACATAATTTTTTGTTCAGGGAAAATCTACATTTTTGTAATAGTACATTATTACAATTATTACATTATTTTACATTTTTCCTAAAAATCAAATAAAAATACGTTAGAGACTTTTTTTTAACAAATTTTTTCAAATGAAAAAAACATACAAAATAAGTTCATATGAATGTCTAAATCTCGCACCTTACATCGAAGTATATTGATTTACGACTTTTCGCAGCTTTTTTTTATCCATTCGTTTTTAATAGGAACAAAATTACAATGGCAGTATTGTTAGACAAGTCATTATATGGTGACTGGTAGATTTGTTTTTCTTGTTGAAACTGTGGACGCCTGAAGGGAAGAGAGCTTTGTTACCGAGCATTGTTTGAAGGGACAAAGTACCTCCACCAGAGTGCTTCCTAATTAAATTTGTCTTAAGATTAAATTTGATTTAAAAGCAAACATTCAGCATAACGTAAATCCGCCTACTTACATTTCTTTATGAGTTTAATGTTGAACTAAGTTTTTATAATTAGGTGCTAGTAGGATGAGTTTATAATAGTAATAATTTTTAATTTGTTTTAAAAAAATGAATGTGAAACGATTCACAAGAAATAATTAAATTATCTGTTTAAATTTTCCGTTTAAAACACTCTATCGCAAGCTTAATAAATTAAAATTTGTAACAAAGATGCAATTTATAATATTTATTGTTCTCCATTTTCTCGCTACTTTTCCTGGAAGAAAAGGGACAAGCTTAGAGATTTTAATTTTCAAAACCACACTAACACGTAGTGTAATAGAATTGTAAAAAAAGTAATACAAACAAAAAAATATTTAGTCAATTCCTAGTTAGGCCAACAATGAAAAATGTATTTTAGTTACTTTTTATTAAATAATTACAATTAATATAAATAAAGTAACACAACCTTTTCGTTAAAGGTTATACCACATAACCTATAACCTAAAATCAGCTGCGTTAAAAAATAAAAACATATTAGGCCCTACTTATTTTAAACCAAATGGAACGAATTAACTATATTGCATACCTTACCCCTTTTGTTAAACGTTTTCCTCCCATATAAAACTCAAAGGAATTAATTATGATTAATATTTTTAAAAACTTTTGACATCAATTGTCAACCACTACAAGTTTAAAAAATTATGTATTTGAACTTGAGTAGATTAATTAAAAGTATATTATTAACGACTGGAAATTTCAGCAAGAGAGTGTGAACTAATAGAAGGAATCGAACAATTGCAATGTCGTAGTTAATTTGTAAACATGTTATTGTTGGATTTTAATTCTTTTATAGTGGGTGTCGATTTTTTCCATTTGCATTAGGTGCAAAATATATAAATCTTTACAGTAAAGTCTTGAAAACTCGACATGATGTGGACTATAAGGGCGTCGAGTCTCAAGAATGTCGAGATTACCGTAATACAAGTTAAAAATGAAACAAAACACAAACTGTGTAATACTCGTATTTACAAGTCAAGTTATTTACAACTATATTCAAAACCTAAATTTTATGTTTCATATTTTAATGATGCTATAAAATAGACTAAGTATTAAATAAAATCTTACAAAATTTTGTCTTGTTTGAAAAAATGGAATAATAAAAATCATTAATGCTGTCAATGACTCAAAACAAACAAACAATAATATCAATTAACAAAGAACAGTAATGCAATAGCCTATAATAAATAAGTAATGCACTGACACTAACAATGAAGAGGTTGTCGCCATTCCGATCACCCCCTTTTCACAATTCGCTTTCACAAGCCGCCCGTCGCCGGACAGTCGCAGATAGACTGAAATGTATTTATCCTCAAAAGTGTCGAGTTGTATGATAATAACCTTAAACTACAATGAAATAATTCAGATAATATTTCATTTAAAAGTCATATTAACTGATCCCAGAAGGCGAAGCAATGCGAGGCAAATACTGCCTTTTGATTGGTTGTGTAGCTCCTCCCACTCTACCAACAACTGTCAGATTAGTAGAGCCATTAGAAAAAATTATTTCGGCCTCACACATGCAAGCCTCAAAATAAATTACATGGGCCTCAAATACTAACAAATTATGAAAATGAGTTAAGCTAATTTTGAAATTTGCCTAAGAACTTCAAATTGCGCTTGTTTACGAAATTTCGTTGAATCTAAGGTAAAATACCAAAAAGCCCTGCACTTACGGATATGAAATGCTTATATAATTATAGTTAAAAATTGGAGCGTTTAATTCAGACAAAAATATATGTACTTGTACGTAAACATCAAATGCTTATGATTTCAAGTATAGCATTTGGTAGAATTATTAATATTTAGCTGACAGGGTGGGTATTATATATTACTTTGATAATTAAGATCTTCAAATCAAATAAGTACTTACGTTCTTTAATCGGAAATTAAACTAATTACTGAAACAATAACTGCTATATCTATAATATATGTACCTATATTACAATATAATGTGAAGCATATAATATGTTTTACATTAACAAATACCAAAATTACCACTTTTCTCTTAAATAATAAAACTTTACTCCACTCCATTACAAAAAAATGAAATTAAATATATATTTATATATATATATATATATATATATATATATATATATATATAATATTATAGCCTATAGGTAGCTAAAACTTTTAAAAAAATCATCCAGATTTATTAAAGATAAAGACTAGGTGGTTTTGTAAAAATGGCAAGGTAGGTAGAAGAAATAATTTACAGATATTTTATGTACACAGGGCAAGGTAAAAATATAAAATACGGAACGTTTAGCACGTGTGTCAAGATTCACAATGTGTACAGTTTGTTGTTAGTGGAGTGGGAGAGTTACACGACCAATCAAAAGGCAGTATTTTCCTTACATTGCTTCGCCTTCTGGGATCAGTTAATATGCATTTAAAAGTGGTATAAACATAACCTATAAATGAAGAAGAAAACAGCTGTTGTATAAAATCTTATGCCACGTAGCCTATCATGCGGAAATCAGTTGAACGTATTAACATTCTAACCTAAATTAACCTAACCTAAACAATAAATAATTTCAGGTACGAATTCATTTGAAGGGAGAAATTATTTGGTAACGAAACATGAAGCCATTTATTGTTGGTACAGTACATTTAATGAAATAAACAATGCAAAATACTGTTCTTTACTGCCATAAATTTTCGCTGAACTTTCAACTTCTTTTCGTGAAAGGAAACAGACAAGTTAGGGATATTCGCAACACGGTAATGACAGGATAGGAGAACGCCCTGGATAAATAACGTATATTAGGACATTGCAATCTAATGTAATGACTGATTACTGACCAATAAATGAAAGGAAGTTATCGTCACGCGATACAAAGTTAATAATTTGTTCAGAAATTCTCATCGTTCCAAGTCTAAACCAAGTCAGCACGCAGAGCTTAAACACTGTTCATTCCAGGCAACCTTACACGACAAGTTTTTATCTATAGACTACTGTGATAAAATTGTAGTAAAAAGTTATTGTTGTTTTTATTAATTGGATCCAGAGTAGCATTTACATTCTAGGCTGTTGGTAACAAATAGGATTAAAAAATATAATATTTGAATTATTTGCTTCTATCTTCTACGCCAGATGCCAGATAATTGTTTACTTTATATTCCTAACATATGTTAATATATAAACACTTGCATACAGTAGCATTTACATTCTAGGTTAGTGTGATCAAATAGGAATAAAAATATATTGTTTATGTGTTTTTCTATCTTCTACGCCAGATAATTGTTTACTTTATATTCCTAACATATGTTAATATATAAACACTTGCATACAGTAGCATTTACATTCTAGGTTAGTGTGATCAAATAGGAATAAAAATATATTGTTTATGTGTTTTTCTATCTTCTACGCCAGATAATTGTTTACTTTATATTCCTAACATATGTTAATATATAAACACTTGCATACATTAGCATTTACATTCTAGGTTAGTGTGATCAAATAGGAATAAAAAATATATTGTTTATGTGTTTTTCTATCTCCTACGCGAGATAATTGTTTACTTGATATTCCTAACATATGTTAATATATAAACACTTGCATACAGTAGCATTTACATTCTAGGTTAGTGTGATCAAATAGGAATAAAAATATATTGTTTATGTGTTTTTCTATCTTCTACGCCAGACAGTTGTTTACTTTATATTCCTAACAAATGTTAATATATAAACACTTGCATACAGTAGCATTTACATTCTAGGTTAGTGTGATCAAATAGGAATAAAAATATATTATTTATGTGTTTTTCTATCTTCTACGCCAGATAATTGTTTACTTTATATTCCTAACATATGTTAATATATAAACACTTGCATACAGTAGCATTTACATTCTAGGTTAGTGTGATCAAATAGGAATAAAAATATATATTGTTTATGTGTTTTTCTATCTTCTACGCCAGATAATTGTTTACTTGATATTCCTAACATATGTTAATATATAAACACTTGCATACAGTAGCATTTACATTCTAGGTTAGTGTGATCAAATAGGAATAAAAATATATTGTTTATGTGTTTTTCTATCTTCTACGCCAGATAGTTGTTTACTTTATATTCCTAACATATGTTAATATATAAACACTTGCATACAGTAGCATTTACATTCTAGGTTAGTGTGATCAAATAGGAATAAAAATATATTATTTATGTGTTTTTCTATCTTCTACGCCAGATAATTGTTTACTTTATATTCCTAACATATGTTAATATATAAACACTTGCATACAGTAGCATTTACATTCTAGGTTAGTGTGATCAAATAGGAATAAAAATATATTGTTTATATGTGTTTTTCTATCTTCTGCGCCAGATAATTGTTTACTTTATATGCCTAACATATATTGATATGTAAACACTTACATACAACAGCATTTACATTCTAAGCTATTGTTATCAAATTGGAATAAAAAATATATTTTTTATATGAGTTATGTCTATCTTCTACGCCAGCTAATTGTTTACTTTATATTCGTAACATATATTAATATGTAAACTCTTGCATACAACAGAATTTACATTCTAGGTTAGTGTGATCAAATAGTAATAAAAATATATTGTTTATGTGTTTTTCTATCTTCTACGCCAGATAATTGTTTACTTTATATTCCTAACATATGTTAATATATAAACACTTGCATACAGTAGCATTTACATTCTAGGTTATCGTGATCAAATAGGAATAAAAATATATTGTTTATATGTGTTTTTCTATCTTCTACGCGAGATAATTGTTTACTTTATATGCCTAACATATATTGATATATAAACACTTAAATACAACAGCATTTACATTCTAAGCTATTGTTATCAAATTGGAATAAAAAATATATTTTTTATATGAGTTATGTATATCTTCTACGCCAGCTAATTGTTTACTTTATATTCCTAACATATATTAATATGTAAACACTTGCATACAACAGCATTTACATTCTAGGTTAGTGTGATCAAATAGGAATAAAAATATATTGTTTATGTGTTTTTCTATCTTCTACGCCAGATAATTGTTTACTTTATTTTTCTAACATATATTAATATGTATAAACTTGCATACAACAGCATTTACATTCTAGGTTAGTGTGATCAAATAGGAATAAAAATATATTGTTTATGTTATGTGTTTTTCTATCTTCTACGCCAGCTAATTGTTTACTTTATATTCCTAACATATATTTATATGTAAACACTTGCATACAACAGCATTTACATTCTAGGCTATCGTGATCAGAAAAGAATATAGTAATGAAACCCTCACAATATTGTAAAAAATATGGAAATAAATGAAGAAAAAAGGAAAAACGTACAAAGTAGCACTCAATAACATGGACCGACAATAGTAAATTCTTAGAGTAGAAGTAGAATCGACTGTAGTCGATGTAGTTAAAATTGAAAGAATGCAGTTAATAGGAAACCCTTATTAAATGATGAAAAAGCTACTGAATGTAAATTTTATTTAACGAATTCAATTAAAATCTGATCTTAAAAGTCTCAAATGTTTCATTTTGAATAAACATTATATATATATATATATATATATATATATATATATATATATATATATATATATTTTTAAACAACATAGGTTATTCAAATACAAGAATATTTATTATTTTATATTGGATATAAAATAATAAATATTCTTGTATTTGAATAACCTATGTTGTTTTAAATTATTAAACAAGAAAACGTATTTTATATTTATATATATATGGTGAGTGTGAAATAATAGGAATTGAAAAATAGAATACAAATATATGATTCGTTATTATTATTATATTGAATTAGCATAATAAGATACAACTATTCTTTGAGCTCAGCTTGTGAGGTTATGTTAAAACAAATAAAAGACATACACAAAACTCACAAATGAATCATAAATTGACTCATACATGTTTCAGTAACAAAGCCATCATCATCAGTGAGTGTGGCTACTACGAACTCTAACTTACAACTGCAAGTTAGAGTTTGTAGTAGCAACATTCACTGATGATGATGATGATGATGACTTTGTCATTGAAACGCGTATGAGTCAATAAATGACTAATTTTTAAGTTTTGTGCGTGACTTTTATTTGTTTTAGGATAATAAGATTTATAGATATATAAAAAAATAATTTATTAACTAATGACATAAATATAATATTCCAACATAATAATGTAGAATAATAAGTACAAATTGTAACATAACCTGTTAAAACAGCTGTTTTACAGCATAGCAAAAATTCAGCTGTAGCATAACCTATAACACAAAATCAGCTGTTGTATGAAATCGTATTGTATTCTTTAATTTTAGTTAGACTATGAAGAGTGTCCCGTGAGGGATGAGGTGATTTCCTCTCGTGAAAAAGTCACATCCAGCGAAAAAATATTCACTCCATCTGAAAAAATTATCTAGCAACTAATAATGTACTGTAATAAAATAAGAACAAATTTAATAAGACTATATATATATATATATATATATATATATATATATATATATATATATATATATATATATATATATATATATTGAGGAAAATTATAGAAATTAAAATGTTTTTAGTGAGAACTTTATCCTATACAGAGACATAATTATTAACACAAGTCTATAAACACACTCAAGATGCGTAGATGACTTATAAAAGCTATAAAAAATAAGGCGAAAAAGATAGATTCGATTTTTAAAAACTAAATATGAACTGAAAAACCATACTCCATAAAACCTTTTTTACGAGGAGGAAATACTAAATTAAAAACAATAATGCTCTTCTTCTAGTGAATAATGTATAGATAATAAAATTAAACCATAATAATAAATTACAGAGGTTGTAATTGCTGCCCGTATTGTAGTTAGGTTTAGTGGTTAACTGCAAGATATAAAGATATTCCTCCTCCAGAGGGAGCATGCGTGAACGATTACTGCTTAGTTGTGGTCATTAATACTGTTTAACGCTCTTACAATTACTTGCTTAATATGGTATTTAAAAAATAATAAAATTCGTTTTGTTTTGAGAAATTATCAAAAATATTTTTTCTTAGAAAATTCACATATTTTAAAATGTAGCTGTATTCCGTAATTATTTAAACTTTTTTATTTAATTTTTTTATATGTTTTCTATGTTTAAACTGATAAAAATATTTATTGGGCAAGTGATAATAATTACAAATATAAATATTAAAGACATTATTTATTTTACTGATTAACCGGAACAAGTTTTCTCTTAAATTATAAACTCAGTTGAAAATATTTCTAAAAATTTTGAAAAATGTTTTGTAAATAATAAACGCAGGAGTCGTGAACCTGCTGATAGAATCATAAGTTCAAATAAGGTTTTTTTTATATAGGCCTTTTTTATAGTATCAGCTGTTTCAAATTCGTTAAATTAATGACGTATAATAAGATATATAATTATCGTTATTGTAAAAATAAAAATCTAACTGTTACACATTTATGGTTAACTTAACACTCGTGTCATAATTCCTATTGTGGATGATGAGCGTGTCTCTTTCGATCTTTGTCTTAGAGTTCTTATTGTTACGTTCTTTCAGTGGTTCAATAAATTAGGAACAATTTTATACTAAAAAAACTATTTAATAGTTCACACACTTGTGTGGCTGGTAATATTTATACACTTAACGATTATAATAGCTTCAATAAATTGTATTAATTAGGTCTATTAATAACTACTGAGTTCTTTAATTGTCTATTCAAACTTAAAACTGACTACCATTCTCCTCGCTACATTACAAATATTCCACCACCTTCACACTAACAAATCCTTTATATCTCGACATGCCACTTCTAGCAATTACTCGTAATTTCTAGCCGCTTCACTTCTACTAGTTTCATGCTTTACGGAACACGTGCGGCTGTTGGGTCTGCGCAAGCACAAAAGGACTTGTTAATTTGTCAAGTTGTGTCCAATAATTCACAAGGGGGACATTACCGTTATAATATAATCTTTCATAACAGTTACTATGGTAAAATTATTGTGTGTCTGAGCTATTAGAATTTATTTTATGTTGATCAAATAATGTTATATTATCTATTTGCCATTGGCCAGTCTCCCTTATGTCGCAATCTACTTAGGCAATTTACCAAAATAATTTATTTACCAAAATAAACCTTTTTCATTAGCGAAACTTGTTTTGTTGTTTATGATCAGTTAGTGGTCATGGATCTGCTGTTTAATGATTACGATAGAGATACGAGATTTTAAATTACTGCCCACCTTATTAAAGTACAGTAATTACTTTACTTCAAAAACTGTGTAAAACTAAAACAGTACAACGATCAAATTACAATTAATAAATATATTCACTAACACTTCCTAACCAGGTCAGATTTCACGTTTCAAGGTCCATTTTTGCTTGAAAAATGACACTTTAATGAGATGCCCAAGAACGATGAAGTGCAATGTGTATTCATGCACCATGCTTCTACCTTTTCCCAACAGACTTCGCTGTTATTGCTTTCCTTATTTCCGAGATTTATCTAACACCCATGGGAAGACATAACCTAAATAAAGGATAACTTGAAAAATTACAATGGTTTGAAAATACTGTTCGGCGTGATATTCCCTTTACAATTGTGTGAAACTAGTGCTGTTGCCGATACAATATACAACTTACATTTTACGTAATTAAAGAGGTGATAGAATTATATTGACTCCAAAGACATTTTCTAATTTAAACCTGATTTTTAATTAAGCAATTTTGTTTTAGCAACATCAAGTTTGTTCCTATAGTTTGTTTTTATTTCAACAAGTGCTGAAAACGTTTTTTCGCACAAGTAGGTGCTTGAATAGGGCTAGTACAGTATAATCGAAGAGCTGCCTGTGATAAATGTTTTATCCAAAATGAAGATTTGTCCATTGCGTCAATGTTGCCGCATTGTACGGAAAACATTCGTTTCGCGACACTTTTTGTAATATTATTTTCAAGAGGTAATGTAGGTTTAATTTCAATTTTGCCAAATTTACACAACCTTTAATTATATTTTTTTTTATAAATTCATAAGTTCCATTAAAATTTTTTGGGCATCATGGTCAATAAAATTACCTATGTAAAACAAATCTTAGGTGTAAATTTAGTTTTAAATTGTGATAAATTGTGCACTTCAATTTTAACTAAATTTATCTTACTATTTTCAACTGGTCTCGCGCCCCCTGACTTGCCTTCATGCCAGCAGCTTTTCTGTCGCATGCCTCACACTATCTTGTACGAATAATAGTAAGGAGAGATAGGCGGAACTATGTGAAGCACATAGTGATCCTTTCCCTCCCCCCCACGATAGAAAATTAAGTTTATGATTGCTTAAGTTCATAGAAGTAAGCTTGATTAGGAATATTCATAGAGGTAGGCTTAATTATTAAAGTTAATTGAGGTAATCTTGATTAATAATATTCATAGAGGTATGATTAATTATTAAAGTTCGTTGAAGTAATCTTGATTAATAATATTCATAGAGGTATGATTAATTATTAAAGTTCATTGAAGTAATCTTGATTAATAATATTCATAGAGGTATGCTTGATTATTAAAGTTCATTGAGGTAATCTTGATTAATAAATTGCATAGAGGTATGCTTGATTATTAAAGTTCATTGAGGTAATCTTGATTAATAATGTTCATAGAGGTATGCTTAATTATTAAAGTTAATTGAGGTAATCTTGATTAATAATATTCATAGAGGTATGCTTGATTATTAAAGTTCATTGAGGTAATCTTGATTAATAATATTCATAGAGGTATGCTTGATTATTAAAGTTCATTGAGGTAATCTTGATTAATAATATTCATAGAGGTATGCTTAGTTATTAAAGTTAATTGAGGTAATCTTGATTAATAAAATTCATAGAGATATGATTAATTATTAAAGTTCGTTGAAGTAATCTTGATTAATAATATTCATAGAGGTATACTTAATTATTAAAGTTAATTGAGGTAAAATTGATTAATAAAATTCATAGAGATATGATTAATTATTAAAGTTCGTTGAAGTAATCTTGATTAATAATATTCATAGAGGTATGCTTAATTATTAAAGTTAATTGAGGTAATCTTGATTAATAAAATTCATAGAGATATGATTAATTATTAAAGTTCATTGAGGTAATCGTGATTAATAATATTCATAGAGGTATGCTTTATTATTAAAGTTCATTGAGGTAATCTTGATTAATAATATTCATAGAGGTATGCTTGATTATTAAAGTTAATTGAGGTAATCTTGATTAATAATATTCATAGAGGTATGCTTGATTAATAAAGTTCATTGAGGTAATCTTCATTAATAATATTCATAGAGGTATGCTTGATTATTAAAGTCCATTGAGGTAATCTTGATTAATAATATTCATAGAGGTATGCTTGATTATTAAAGTTCATTGAGGTAATCTTGATTAATAAATTGCATAGAGGTATGCTTGATTATTAAATTTCATTGAGGTAATCTTGATTAATAAATTTCATAGAGGTATGCTTGATTATTAAAGTTCATTGAGGTAATCTTGATTAATAAATTTCATAGAGGTATGCTTGATTATTAAAGTTCATTGAGGTAATCTTGATTAATAATATTCATAGAGGTATGCTTGATTATTAAAGTTCATTGAGGTAATCTTGATTAATAATATTCATAGAGATATGCTTGATTATTAAAGTTCATTGAGGTAATCTTGATTAATAAATTTCATAGAGGTATGCTTGATTATTAAAGTTCATTGAGGTAATCTTGATTAATAATATTCATAGAGGTATGCTTGATTATTAAAGTTCATTGAGGTAATCTTGATTAATAATATTCATAGAGGTATGCTTGATTATTAAAGTTCATAGAAGTAAGCTTGATTAATAATATTCATAGAGGTATGCTTGATTATTAAAGTTCATTGAGGTAATCTTGATTAATAATATTCATAGAGGTATGCTTGATTATTAAAGTTCATTGAGGTAATCTTGATTAATAAAATTCATAGAGGTATGCTTGATTATTAAAGTTCATTGAGGTAATCTTGATTAATAAAATTCATAGAGGTATGCTTGATTATTAAAGTTCATTGAGGTAATCTTGATTAATAAATTTCATAGAGGTATGTTTGATTATTAAAGTTCATTGAGGTAATCTTGATTAATAAATTTCATAGAGGTATGCTTGATTATTAAAGTTCATTGAGGTAATCTTGATTAATAAATTTCATAGAGGTATGCTTGATTATTAAAGTTCATTGAGGTAATCTTGATTAATAATATTCATAGAGGTATGCTTGATTATTAAAGTTCATAGAAGTAATCTTGATTAATAAATTTCATAGAGGTATGTTTGATTATTAAAGTTCATTGAGGTAATCTTGATTAATAAATTTCATAGAGGTATGCTTGATTATTAAAGTTCATTGAGGTAATCTTGATTAATAAATTTCATAGAGGTATGCTTGATTATTAAAGTTCATTGAGGTAATCTTGATTAATAATATTCATAGAGGTATGCTTGATTATTAAAGTTCATAGAAGTAAGCTTGATTAATAATATTCATAGAGGTATGCTTGATTATTAAGGTTCATAGAAGTAAACTTGAATAAATAAAATTTAGATGTACACTGGATTATAAAAATTGATAAAGGTAAAGTACGAGTATAAAGGGGTATATTTGAATTTTAAAATTCCTAGGGGTAAAAAATATAGAGCTATGTTCGATTATTAAGATTTAAAAAGTAACTTATTCAAATTTTTGAGAACTACTACTATACGCTGTATAGGAATAAAACTACTGTATATAAAATTTATTCCTAATTATCCTTTGATGCGCATCTGACTTGTCCTAAGATGGCATGTTGCTCTTTATACATTGCTAGGTTCCTGCTGTTCTTTGTTTTCATTGCATGACCAACTGGCTTCACTCTCTTGTTTGTGGAGAGAAATATTTTATGTGAAACTTGCTGCTTTCGCAGTTTGCATCAGTGAATTGTCGTGAGGGTTGTTTGTTATCTCAGTATTCGTGTCAAAGGTTTTTACCAACATATCGTCTCAACTGAAACTACGAAAATTATTCTCCAACATAAAATTAATAAATGACTGTAATGAAACTTCATAAAGGCAATAAAGTTTTAACTAAATAAAAATTATTTTGTATTTAGTTTTTTCATTTTACAATGTTCATCTTTAATTTCCTTAATTATATGTTTTATCAATGCAGACTATAGGTTAAAATGAAACCGTTATTGTAGACAGAATAAGTTCGCCGAATTATTTTAAGCGTTATGTTTCTGAAATTAAACAGCCTTTTTTATCCATAATAAAAAATAGTAGTTCCTCTATACAAAACGTATATATTACTTTCTTATTATAAAAAATACATTAGTAAATATAATAATTACACTCGACCTAATTTCCCATTTTAAATATAATATAAACATTGATAAATAAAATAGAATTATGAAGATTTAATTCTAAAATCAAATCAGTTTAGATTGATCTTTTGTCAATATTTGAACTAAGACATAAATGTCAGTCATGCAAATATAAAACTAAAGATGGCGTTAAAAGGCAACGATATCTTACAACTCGTGAATATATAACTTTAGTAATGATTAACTTTTAGTTAAACAAAGAAATTAGTTCCTAACCCTTATTAACTCTGTGAATATTTTACTGGTGAACTATTTTCCTACATTTATATGTGTCATTTAAATTTTGAAATTGTTTTTTTTCCAGAACTGTTACCTTTTCACAACAAAACTCGTGACTTTATGTTCCTAATACCACAGATAATTTCTTTTCTTCATCTCTAAATTATGTTGTCTGTTTTAAGAGACATGGTATTTTATAACCCTTTTGCATTAACCTCTATATTATTTCGAACGGTCTTTTAAAATTCTTTTTTTAACAATTTTACTCAAATATATAAAACATATTTAATCAATCAAATATACAATTATTAAATTCACATATATTATTAACAATAGAATCCATAATTTAATAATCAATAAAGATACACAACAAAGTATACATGAATTAAGTGGCATTCACAGTATAAAATGTAGCGGTTGTAAAACATGGGACAAACAAAGATAAATATTAAAGAAAGATGTAGGGAACATAGAAATGCATTTCGAAAACAAAATGTAAATAATTCTAATTTAATCACACATTGTGTAAAAGCAATAATGATTTGCTTGATTTATCATAAATGTATATAATGAAAAAATAAAGGATTATTATTTATGAAAGTATATAAAGGTATGATCTAAGATAAACTAATAAGAGATCAAAGTAAAAATTAAATCTATACAAAATACTATATTTCTAGTGTTGAATGAAATATTTACAATATAACGTCGAGTGTGTATTTTTAATTGTGGTGAGTGTGAAAGGCTGTGTGATTTAATGTAAGCCAGTGACAGTCAGTGTTGTTTTAGCTGTTGACAGTGTACGAAGCTCTTGACAGTCATTGTTGTTTTAGCTGTTGACAGTGTACGAAGCTCTTGACAGTCATTGTTGTTTTAGCTGTTGACAGTACGAAGCTCTTGACAGTCAGTGTTGTTTTAGCTGTTGACAGTGTACGAAGCTCTTGACAGTCATTGTTGTTTTAGCTGTTAACAGTGTACGAAGCTCTTGACAGTGAGTGTTGTTTTAATTGTTGACAGTGTACGAAGCTCTTGACAGTCAGTGTTGTTTTAGCTGTTGACAGTGTACGAAGCTCTTGACAGTCAGTGTTGTTTCAGCTGTTGACAGTGTATGAAGCTCTTGACAGTCAGTGTTGTTTTAGTTGTTGACAGTGTACGAAGCTCTTGACAGTCAGTGTTGTTTTAGCTGTTGACAGTGTACGAAGCTCTTGACAGTCAGTGTCGTTTTAGCTGTTGACAGTACGAAGCTCTTGACAGTCAGTGTTGTTTTAGCTGTTGACAGTGTACGAAGCTCTTGACAGTCAGTGTCGTTTTAGCTGTTGACAGTACGAAGCTCTTGACAGTCAGTGTTGTTTTAGCTGTTGGCAGTGTACGAAGCTCTTGACAGTCAGTGTTGTTTTAGCTGTTGACAGTGTACGAAGCTCTTGACAGTCAGTGTTGTTTTAGCTGTTAACAGTGTACGAAGCTCTTGACAGTCATTGTTGTTTTAGCTGTTGACAGTATACGAAGCTCTTGACAGCCAGTGTTGTTTTAGTTGTTGACAGTGTACGAAGCTCTTGACAGTCAGTGTCGTTTTAGCTGTTGACAGTGTACGAAGCTCTTGACAGTCAGTGTTGTTTCAGCTGTTGACAGTGTACGAAGCTCTTGACAGTCAGTGTCGTTTTAGCTGTTGACAGTGTACGAAGCTCTTGACAGTCAGTGTTGTTTTAGCTGTTGACAGTGTACGAAGCTCTTGACAGTCATTGTTGTTTTAGCTGTTGACAGTACGAAGCTCTTGACAGTCAGTGTCGTTTTAGCTGTTGACAGTGTACGAAGCTCTTGACAGTCAGTGTTGTTTTAGCTGTTGACAGTGTACGAAGCTCTTGACAGTCATTGTTGTTTAGTTGTTGACATTGTACGAAGCTCTTGACAGTCAGTGTTGTTTTAGCTGTTGACAGTGTACGAAGCTCTTGACAGTCAGTGTTGTTTTAGCTCTTGACAGTGTACGAAGCTCTTGACAGTCAGTGTTGTTTTAGCTGTTGACAGTGTACGAAGCTCTTGACAGTCATTGTTGTTTTAGCTGTTGACATTGTACGAAGCTCTTGACAGTCAGTGTTGTTTTAATTGTTGACAGTGTACGAAGCTCTTGACAGTCAGTGTTGTTTTAGCTGTTGACAGTGTACGAAGCTCTTGACAGTCAGTGTCGTTTTAGCTGTTGACAGTGTACGAAGCTCTTGACAGTCAGTGTTGTTTTAGCTGTTGACAGTGTACGAAGCTCTTGACAGTCAGTGTTGTTTTAGCTGTTGACAGTGTACGAAGCTCTTGACAGTCATTGTTGTTTTAGCTGTTGACAGTACGAAGCTCTTGACAGTCAGTGTCGTTTTAGCTGTTGACAGTGTACGAAGCTCTTGACAGTCAGTGTTGTTTTAGCTGTTGACAGTGTACGAAGCTCTTGACAGTCATTGTTGTTTAGTTGTTGACATTGTACGAAGCTCTTGACAGTCAGTGTTGTTTTAGCTGTTGACAGTGTACGAAGCTCTTGACAGTCAGTGTTGTTTTAGCTGTTGACAGTGTACGAAGCTCTTGACAGTCATTGTTGTTTTAGCTGTTGACAGTACGAAGCTCTTGACAGTCAGTGTCGTTTTAGCTGTTGACAGTGTACGAAGCTCTTGACAGTCAGTGTTGTTTTAGCTGTTGACAGTGTACGAAGCTCTTGACAGTCATTGTTGTTTAGTTGTTGACATTGTACGAAGCTCTTGACAGTCATTGTTGTTTTAGCTGTTGACAGTACGAAGCTCTTGACAGTCAGTGTCGTTTTAGCTGTTGACAGTGTACGAAGCTCTTGACAGTCATTGTCGTTTTAGCTGTTGACAGTGTACGAAGCTCTTGACAGTCAGTGTTGTTTTAGCTGTTGACAGTGTACGAAGCTCTTGACAGTCATTGTTGTTTTAGCTGTTGACAGTACGAAGCTCTTGACAGTCAGTGTCGTTTTAGCTGTTGACAGTGTACGAAGCTCTTGACAGTCAGTGTCGTTTTAGCTGTTGACAGTGTACGAAGCTCTTGACAGTCAGTGTTGTTTTAGCTGTTGACAGTGTACGAAGCTCTTGACAGTCATTGTTGTTTTAGCTGTTGACAGTACGAAGCTCTTGACAGTCAGTGTCGTTTTAGCTGTTGACAGTGTACGAAGCTCTTGACAGTCAGTGTTGTTTTAGCTGTTGACAGTGTACGAAGCTCTTGACAGTCATTGTTGTTTAGTTGTTGACAGTGTACGAAGCTCTTGACAGTCAGTGTTGTTTTAGCTGTTGACAGTGTACGAAGCTCTTGACAGTCAGTGTTGTTTTAGCTGTTGACAGTGTACGAAGCTCTTGACAGTCATTGTTGTTTAGTTGTTGACATTGTACGAAGCTCTTGACAGTCAGTGTTGTTTTAGCTGTTGACATTGTACGAAGCTCTTGACAGTCAGTGTTGTTTTAATTGTTGACAGTGTACGAAGCTCTTGACAGTCAGTGTTGTTTTAGCTGTTGACAGTGTACGAAGCTCTTGACAGTCATTGTTGTTTAGTTGTTGACATTGTACGAAGCTCTTGACAGTCAGTGTTGTTTTAGCTGTTGACAGTGTACGAAGCTCTTGACAGTCAGTGTTGTTTTAGCTGTTGACAGTGTACGAAGCTCTTGACAGTCAGTGTCGTTTTAGCTGTTGACAGTGTACGAAGCTCTTGACAGTCAGTGTTGTTTTAGCTGTTGACAGTGTACGAAGCTCTTGACAGTCAGTGTTGTTTTAGCTGTTGACAGTGTACGAAGCTCTTGACAGTCATTGTTGTTTAGTTGTTGACATTGTACGAAGCTCTTGACAGTCAGTGTTGTTTTAGCTGTTGACAGTGTACGAAGCTCTTGACAGTCAGTGTTGTTTTAGCTCTTGACAGTGTACGAAGCTCTTGACAGTCAGTGTTGTTTTAGCTGTTGACAGTGTACGAAGCTCTTGACAGTCATTGTTGTTTTAGCTGTTGACATTGTACGAAGCTCTTGACAGTCAGTGTTGTTTTAATTGTTGACAGTGTACGAAGCTCTTGACAGTCAGTGTTGTTTTAGCTGTTGACAGTGTACGAAGCTCTTGACAGTCATTGTTGTTTAGTTGTTGACATTGTACGAAGCTCTTGACAGTCAGTGTTGTTTTAGCTGTTGACAGTGTACGAAGCTCTTGACAGTCAGTGTTGTTTTAGCTCTTGACAGTGTACGAAGCTCTTGACAGTCAGTGTTGTTTTAGCTGTTGACAGTGTACGAAGCTCTTCACAGTCAGTGTTGTTTTAGCTGTTGACAGTGTACGAAGCTCTTGACAGTCAGTGTTGTTTTAGCTGTTGACAGTGTACGAAGCTCTTGACAGTCATTGTTGTTTAGTTGTTGACATTGTACGAAGCTCTTGACAGCCAGTGTTGTTTTAGCTCTTGACAGTGTACGAAGCTCTTGACAGTCAGTGTTGTTTTAGCTGTTGACAGTGTACGAAGCTCTTGACAGTCAGTGTTGTTTTAGCTGTTAACAGTGTACGAAGCTCTTGACAGTCAGTGTTGTTTTAGCTGTTGACAGTGTACGAAGCTCTTGACAGTCAGTGTTGTTTTAGCTGTTGACAGTGTACGAAGCTCTTGACAGTCAGTGTTGTTTTAGCTCTTGACAGTGTACGAAGCTCTTGACAGTCAGTGTTGTTTTAGCTGTTGACAGTGTACGAAGCTCTTCACAGTCAGTGTTGTTTTAGCTGTTGACAGTGTACGAAGCTCTTGACAGCCAGTGTTGTTTTAGTTGTTGACAGTGTACGAAGCTCTTGACAGTCAGTGTTGATTCAGCTGTTGACAGTGTACGAAGCTCTTGAGCATATCAATGTATGACATTGATTAAAAGCGTAATAGTAAATTAATATTGTTGAACCACTTGTGAAGAATATTCAACATTTTATAAAAATGAACTATAGAAGTAAAAGTCATTTTGACATAAACAACAGGAAAATAATAAATTAAAATTAAGGTTAAATTACAAAAATAAATCTTGAATCATTTCCATGTAATGGATTTTTTCAAATTAATTACATCACAAAATTATTCAAAAACACAAATTTCAAAATCATCTTGAAAGTTGACATCGTAATTATCAATAAAATTAGCAACACACCCTATAACAACTCATACAGTAAAACACCGAACATACATAATTATATACATCTAACATAAAAAGTATTAGTAGCGTTTTCACGATGAAAAAAATGAAACAAAAATATATAGTACATTTTTATGCTTTTATAAAACCACTCCTTTATTATTCCAATTTATTTTCACAGGCAATACATCAACATCACAACTTCCCATATATTAATAAAATGACACATTATACAATTACCTAATAAAATGAACATGTATTATAGGAAAGATATATAGGAAGAATTATGTATAGACATATTACAAAAAATATAAATAAAATAACGAAACAAGCCCAAACTAAACACCAGAGTTTTTAAAATCGTACATAATAGGTCAACAATGCCAAGAACCTGATCGACGGTACAAGGAAAGGCGCATTATCTTGAGGAAAGAACCTACTTTATTGAAGCCAGGCTAACAAAACGATCGAAGCTTTACTTCGATAGCTAACAAAACGTTTGATAAGAACGTATTTCTTATCAAAGAATTAATACGCGAAGTAGTCATATACTCGTTAATTTTATTATCAAAAGTAACAGATGGAGACTGTCTTGTAACTGGCCGCACAGACACCGGACAAAAATTCTTCATTAGAGATAATGTCTCAAGTACTATATGTTTTGTAAGAACTGATATAATAATAAATTCTTATATTGATATATATATATATATATATATATATATATATATATATATATATATATATATATGGACGTATTTATTTTCTACATGATAACTATTCAAAAATATTTTATGTGTGATCTGTTAGACGTATACGGAAAAATCTGATTGGAGCGCTCATTTCAAAAACAAAATTGTTGTATTATTATTCGTAATACATATTCCAGAAAGAAGTTACATGGTATTCGTGTCAATGTAGGCCTATATATTGATTTTAAGCCACTCTCTATGGCATACCTAAAAAGTACAAGTGGGAAAAGCTATATACCTGCTCGAATGATACTTAGAGTCTGTATGATGTAACCTGTCTTGTGAACCTGAATGTGCCTTATCACTTGCAGCCGCCCACAGATGTTTCCTTAATGAATCGCATACTAGCAACCCACATTAAGTAAACTAACTTTCTTACCCTAACTTTAATTATAATTAAATATATTATAGTTTTGAAAATTACGTAAAAATGTAAGAAGAATTACACCAATCACGGCATAATTTATGTAAAGAGAACAAACTAAATAGCCGAGTGGTCCACAAGACAGATTACATCGTACAGACTATAGATGTTTCATTTAAACAAATTTTTAATAATCTAAACAGGTTTTTTAAAACTGTCGAATTTAATTACAATACTTTATCTCTATTTTTATTTTTAAAGCTTTAAAAAAATATAGTTAATTTTTAAAAGTTTTTGCGAACATTTTCTTTCATTACTGAAGGTAAACAGTTACTACGAAACACTTTACCTTCAGTGTATCAATTTCAAAGTTTACTGCCTAAATTCGTACTTTAATTTAAATTGTAACGCCTCTTCTGTAGCTATAAGTAATTTAATTAACTGTAACTAATTCAAAATAACTTCAACAAGGGCGAATTTATGAGAGTAGGGAACTGTTATTGGACACTTTGTTCTAAACTGAAATTAGTTTACAAATTTAAGCTATCACGTCTAAACATTTAGGAAAATAAAAAACCTTTTCGTTTTGTGTTTTTATTTTATCATGTTTAAGCATATGAACGAAAATATTTGGTTTCTTTTTTTCATTGTTTAAGTAATTAGATATGTCGTATGAGAATTCGTTTTTTCATTAATTTTGAGGGCGCTTTCATAATATATATATATATATACTTTTGAGCATTTAATCTTTCACTTCTCGGAAATATATTAGCTACTTCAGACATCCGTTGGTCTAATGACCAGGTCGAGCTTATTATGTGAAGCATAAGTCTACTTTGTGAAATTTATTACATTCAACTATTTCACATGCTAATATTTTTGTTATACGTTTATAATGGTGTATATTAAATTCCTTCTATTAGCTCTCCTGTTATATATCTAGTACAAGTTTTCAATCTGTAATAAAAATACGTTTTCATTCATCCAATCAAGTTCAAATACATTTTTTAAACTTATAGAAGGTGATAATTGATGTTAATACCGTGTTTCATATATTTATTTAATTATCAAATTATAAAAATTTGGGGTCTATGTCGGATTCGAACTGAGTTTCTTCATATTCTGTCGGGCGCTCTTACCACTGAGCCAAATTTTCAATTCCTAGTATGTAGTATGTTTCTCAAAGAAGTATATGAATTTTTCTTTTGCTCCCATCTGATTTTCGTTGAAACCTCCATTGTACAGCCTTAAATTGTTGCCATGGTTACCACAGAATATCATAAATATCTCAATGAAATGAAATGAAAAAAAAAAATAAACAAACAAATTGGATCAACGGTATCATACCTTGCTTCACAAACGGACAATGGGAAAGGAAAGCGAAAAATTACTACAACACAATGCAAGCGACGAAAAAAGGCCGCATATAAATAGTAACAAATAAAAATAATAGTCAAACACCATAAGGAGAGGAAAATGGAAAATTGCTAGGAAATTCGCTTTCTATTTTGCAATATAGGTACATATTCATATTATTTTTAATTATAAAAATAAAATAAAATAAAATAAAATTTTTCTACTTTGGGGTTTTATCCAAATTGTGAAGTATTTGTCTTTTTATATTTTACGAACTTTTCAAATATTCGAACGGTAGCTGCGAGCGGCTGCGAATAAAAAGGGTCTATCCTTACCAGCCTTGGGTATAGTGCGTGCTATTAAGCTTGGCGTATAGAGGAGCGGTAGTCCTAGTTACTCCCTTTTCACTACATTCGTATAGTCACCTCAACTTGAAAGTAGCTGCCATCGTCATCAATGCTAATTGGTTTTGAGTTATTGCGTGAGTGCTCAGACTGTATCTACTGCTGGAAGTGGAAGGAGCCTGATGCGCATGCGTAAGTTATGTTGTGTGTACTATAGCAGATCTGTGCATAAGACAGACTACATCATACAGACTATAGTCATCACATCATCGGTACACTGACGTTAGATTAATTTGATGAATTTAATTGTTCGACACAACTATTTATGGGTTTAATTTACTAATAGCTACGGAACTTCAATCAACAATATACAAACATAGTAATAAACTCTAAAGAAGGCCTACACATTTTTTTCCTTATAAATATATTTTTTGTCACTTCAAACAAGTATTTTTATATTACGCTTTTCGATCCCTGGTGTGGGGCGCCACTAGGCCCAGGCCTAGTAGTAAATCCAGGCGTAACTAGTTTTCTCCTAGCAAACGATTTCCTGCACTATATCCATTAATAGTCTTAGATATAATAGCAGTAGAAAGACTATCGTGTAGTTGCTTTCTACATACCATGAGTATTGTCAACCATTTCCCTCTAGCCCTGGTGTGCAACAATGCTCTGTGATGTTTATTTCCTGCACGAGTCGTTGAGCACGGGCATCGGGCGACGGATTTATGCTCGTCGTAAAAATGATCAAGTGATATCGGTCACAGAGTCGGAGATAGGTTATCTGTGAACACTCCTATACGTCTTGTACTGAACACTGACGATCATTTCTGCTTGTTTGGTCTTATTGTTACCAACGTTGCAAATCAAATAACCGCAAGGAAGTTTAAAATTTATTCACTTACATTTTTAATATGTTACGAGGTAAACAAATTTAGCGGTAAGTTCAATGAAAACACACATTGTTAACAGAATTTATTATTTTTATAATGTCCGTAAGTGGCTACAAGAATTTTTATAGGTCCATGTACTCAGTGACGCACCTAGGATTTGTCAAGGGGGGTCAAAACAACCACAGGGCTTTGGTGGGGTTCGGTTCCATTCTAAAACTTATGTTTTAAGCATGTGCTGCATTAAAAAGACCCAAATTGAGACTAAATCTGTGTATTTATGTCATAGTAAAGTAGGTTGTCTATTATTTTTCGACAATTTCAATATTTCCCCATAATTATCAATCGTCAAGTAACTTCAATGCTTATTTTGTTATACCTTAAGGTGCCAACTCAAAAACTAAGTATTTTACCGCAAAGCGAAATGTTAAGATTTTTTAAAGTAATGATACTTTTAAAAATTACTAATATTTTAATGCTACTTGAAGCCTAAGAAGGCTTTAAAACAGGGTACTTCAGACACTAATAAAAGCATGTATTTTATCCAAGGGAGGATGGCGCGATTAGAATAAATATAGGCTATTACAGTCCGTTCACTAGAGGAAATACTGACTCGGAGAATTCATTTTACAAGTAGGCTAAATATTATTTTCTATGACTTTCGTATTACCCTACACCTAAATTGCAGTTAAACATATAATATTTTTCTTGTAATTTTTAATTTATTTATAAATTTTCATTGTTTCTCATGCCAAGGTGCGGGCCCCTCCCTTGGGTGCGCCACTGCATGTACTACAGACATCCCTACAGCAGTTTACACGATATTTTAAATCTTTTCTCTTCATTCTGCAAAATGCTTAGCTTTAATTCGCAACTAATACGTGTGAGAAGAGTTATTTCTGACTCAGTCCTATCGTCATGTCCTTCATTGTGAATTTCCTTACCCAGTGTAGTTTTATTCTATATTCGTACAAATTTACATAACATAACATGCAGTCTTGTAGAAGGTATTACATAAAATCTAATTTTCTCTGAGATTGTGGAAGTTATTGTAGCTACACGATATTTTGCCATTATATTTTGCATAAAGAACAGCTTTATTGGATATGAAATGAATATGTTGTATAACTAATAATTTTTGTGTCACAGTACAGCACGCAAGACTTCGGAATAACAGACGTGGGAAATTTATTAATATGAATGATCTTTGGGGGGGGGGCCGTCAACCGAATCATTCCGATAAAGAGAATATGAAATAAATTAATACAAAAATAGTTGAGTGTTTCATAATTGGTTAAATTTATTATTGTTACCGCACAAAAAACAGGATACATATTTTTTTAATACTAAATTGCATCGTGTCTGTTATTCTTCTTTTATAATTAGGTACTTTTCAAAAATTCGGTAAAAATTTGAAAAATTATTAGAAGCTTAGTAAAGTCAATTTACTTAGTGGGAATATTAGTACGACTTATTAAGGTAGCATCTGTGGGCGGATGCAAGTGATCAGACAAGTCCGAGTCAGCCCGGGTCTAGAAGACAGGTTACATCATACAGACAATGGCGTATGCAACATGGTTATCAAGAAACACTGATATTTAATTTAAATAAAACTAACATGTGTTATTTTAATTGTGAAAACAACAGAGAAGCAGTTGAATCCGAACAATCGTACTGCTTCGGGACCGTCACGCTTTTGTACGAATAACGGCTGTTGCTATATAGCGAAGTTTCGGATAAGAGATAATATATTTTACTAAACGACAGGTATCCTCGATTTTATAGTAGTTTTTATATATGTTACTCGGGAATACGTAATATTCATGACAGTGTATTTACAATATATGAACTGTCGATCAAGTCTAAAAGCCTCCGCACACGGTTCGACGCTCGAAGTGGTCGACTCGAGAAAAATCGCGCTCGTCTCTCCCCTCCACTCAACTTCCTACGTAGTGGCATTGGGGTCCGCAAACGGGGCGTTTTTGTTCTTCAAAAACCGAGCAGTTCCTCGTCTCCTGCGTTCCTCGTCTCGTGAGATCGGTAGTCCTCGGGATTTATCGAGAGGATCGCCCGATCCTACGTCATGGAGGGAATTATAATTTCATTTTCTTTCTTCTTTTTGTGCTTTATTACCATTTATAGATTTTTTAAATCATCGGTGATTGTTATGTTCGTCGATTGTAGTACTCGTAGTTTAAATTATAGTAGCTTAATGTTTAATTAGTTGTAATAATTATTTATAATATAAAATTCTGAAAACATTGAACTTCTAGTTCTAGGTTTTTAATGTAAAATTCGTTGGGGAAGTCGAAAAACTCCCTGAACTTTATGAAGTTGCTTGATGTAATTATCTTGAAATCACTGATTAAACTAATTTTAAAAATACTTAACTAAGTGAATGCGTAATTGATTAATTGCTGGCGCGTTTCAAAACATTCGTTCCTTTTACTTAGGATACGCATTCTCTTAGTTAAATATTTTTAAAATTAGCTGAACTTTATGTTCACAATTCTCACTAGAGTGGTGTATGAATCTTTCGACATTCTATAAAATGCTAAAAATATAGTGTCATTCCGTTCCAGTTTTTTTGCACCAACAAATAACCGAATATTAAAATTACGTTCAATATGAGGATGCACCCATTTATTCTTTTCAAGCGCCGGTACCACAAATCTTCACAAAGTCTTCCTCATCAATACTTAAACTGCTCATTTTTATTACATTCGTTCTGGTTTAAAAAATGCGGAGGAGGTCAGTTCTGGTCGCGAGATGCAAACAAACTGAAGTCGACCAATGTGCGGATGGCAGACTCGAGCCGCAGATATCGCCAAAGACGAGAGTGACGAGCGAACCTCTCGACGAGTCAACAATCGACCCATGTGCGGAGGCTCTAACAGTTTAAAAATAACGACATTAAGACTAATGAAAGCGTACAGAATGTTTATCACGTTTAATGACAAGGGTGGGCTTGTCAACTAACAGCTGTGGGCTCATTTCAATATCAATTTTTTCCAGCGTATCAAAACATTTCGTGAATTCAGTTTTTATCCTTAGTCAGGCTCTGTTTATTTGAACGGAAGAAAATACTGTTTCTTCTTGGTTCATAAAAAAAATACTGGGCAGAATATGAGCGGCTTTTTGGACCAATAACTCGCGTAATTTTGTGTGTGCATAGTATGAAATAATTTTTGTTTATTTTGTCTAACTAAACTCAGATATACTAGTGGTCCATTAATTGCAAGTCACTCTAGTTTAGTCCACCTTTGGTAATCTGGCAGGAATGTTTTGTGCGAAAAAAACCAGGCCGAGTGTAAACAAAAGCGTCATACAGATATGCTACTTCGAAAAGTTTCATTTTCTTGACAATCAACAGTTAATTTTGAAAATAATTTTTATATAAGGACTAATAGTACTTGGCTCCGAGAACTGGCAGAATGGTAAGGTCAGCACTTCCGCAAACTGTCACATAATCAGAGGCAAAGTATGAGTGACAGACTGTATTAAACTTTCATACGATATAGGAATTTGAAAAACCGTTGGTGTATAGAAATACTTGAAGAAATATTAAGTATTTTTAATATTTAAAATTTGAATATATCTCAAATAAATTTTTGTTTTCAAAACCAATATAATTGTTTAGTTTAGTGACAGTGTCTTTTAACACATCGACACTCTTGCGCTTGACCTACCATTATTAGAAAACAAATAAAGGAATGTGTAGGTAGCTAATACGTTCGTGTGTAGGTTTCCGAATAACAAAATCCATGTTCTTGGAATTTGTAAAAATAATAATGTGTTGATATTTTAAAATTATATTCGTGACCCGAATTATAGTTCGAATTATGAACTCAATAATGAAGCGCCAACCTTTGGCATTTCCAAAAGGAATGTAATTTAACGGCGCTTTCATGTCGTACAAAACGCTGAGAGAATTTTAATTAAACCTTTACGTTGCTGGGTTACTGAAACAAAATAAAGTTGCTTCATCGATATCAAAGGATTCGTGCCTGTAAGAGGACGTTTATTGCTTTGCTGTTTCTAATAGATTTATTTGTTTTCACTGAGATC
>JBAIZL010000009.1:28334894-28347394 GCA_036971475.1 Prosapia bicincta | reverse complement strand
GCAACATAACTCCACTGTATCCCTCTCATACAAATTATACCTCAACATTTGCCGTGTCAAATAACTAATACAATACCGAAATCAAAGGACAAATACCTCCACAGTAACTCGTTTAAACAAAATTTACCTCCACAATAACCTTGTCAAGCAATAATACTTTCGCGGTATCCAGTAATGAGCAACATAACTCCACTGTATCCCTCTCATACAAATTATACCTCAACATTTGCCGTGTCAAATAACTAATACAATACCGAAATCAAAGGACAAATACCTCCACAGTAACTCGTTTAAACAAAATTTACCTCCACAATAACCTTGTCAAGCAATAAATACTTTCGCGGTATCCAGTAATGAGCAACATAACTCCACTGTATCCCTCTCATACAAATTATACCTCAACATTTGCCGTGTCAAATAACTAATACAATACCGAAATCAAAGAACAAATACCTCCACAGTAAATCGTTAAAGCAAACATTTTCTCCACAAAAACAAACACAATACGTGTTTGCTTGTCGCTAGAGCTATAATTTCTCTACATCTAATACCAGAAAAGTATTATGGCTTTTTTTAAACCGTTCATTTATTGTATCTGTTTCCAAATTGTAACTCTTGAATACAAGAGAGAAATCTTGAGAAAGATGGGTACGGGATCAAGTTTTGAAATCATTGAGCTACATAAATGTATTTACCTCTGAACTAAATATAGATGTTCTTAATTTCTTGGGCTGGATACTTTTAGAACTCATAATTAACCTGATTTCCACCATTTTTATTTCAGGTTTTGGACTAACAAAAGATATGATGCTCTCTCATTTTGGTGTGTTTAACATCAGTTTGTAACCTCGTCATTTTGTTTGTTTTATTTTTTTAATTTTTTTAGTTTTACAGATATTCGTAACCTTAATCACATATTACAACTTAACCACAATTGTAAATAAAATGGTTTTATTTGATCTTATCATCTGATTGCTTTGATCGAATGTAATCCAAAACCTTGAACGTTATTAAATATACTTTGTTTTCCTTCTCTTTCCTCCCAAGTGTAACTCCAGTCTCATGTGCATAGGAGTCGAAGTTTCAAGCTCTTTTGATAAGTGTCTTTCGATTATATCGAACTTATCACCATGCCAGTTAAAAGCAAAGTGACCACTGACAAAGTGAAACTCCTTTTTTAACCCATTTTGAGTGGGAAAATCCAAATCCTTGAACGTTATTAGCATATAGTTTAGGGGTACACCACAGGGGTGACAACTGGAGCTGGTTTGTACGCTTTTTTCACTTATCAAATTTACCACATCCCCTCTTAAATTATGGTTGTTTTCTCATGAATCCATATTTCGCTTTACGCATTTTCGCTGTAAGCATTTTTCGTGCCACCGTAAGTTAGTCAGTCCAATAAATAGTAGGTTTCCTTTAAGGAAACCTTCACACGTTAAACATAATCCTTCCTTTTGCCACAGGCATAAACTCCATGCCTTTACTTTAATATTATTTATATTCACATTATTTTAAATATGCTTCATAGGAAAATTGAGCCGAGGTGAATAATAGACGTAAAGGGCTAAAGGCTTATTCTTACACAATTTTTGTATGTAGTGAATTTAAAGTTATAGTTATAATTAGAGATGGGTCGATTCCGATTCGGAATTGTCAATTCTAATGATCGAGGAGTCGTCGATACTCAATTCTCCATCTAATAAAGGGCCGATTCCGATTCTTGTTTTTTTAACTGTTAAAATACGTGTGCGGTGTAGTTTATAGGAAATAAAATCAGTTATCAACTATCTCTTATTCAAGTATTACTTGCTTTGAATGAATTAAACTATTAAAGCAAATTTCTATTTGAGATCAAGAAAATATTATTATTTACGGCGCTGCAACAAAGACGATCGGAAGCATTTCTGGTCCGTTTGTCACAGGTCTTCTCGTTCTTTTGTCTTACTCTCAATCAGGAAGGCTTGTCTCTCTCTCTCCCCCCCTCTCTCCCCTCTCTCTCCCTTCTCCCTCCCCTCTCCCCCTCTCCCTCCCTCTTTCTCTCCCCCTCTCTCCCCCTCCCTCTCCCCTCTCTCCCCATCTCCCCTCTCTCTCCCTTCTCCCTCCTCTCTCTCCCTCCCTCTCTCTCTCTCTCTCTCTCTCTCTCTCTCTCTCTCTCTCTCTCTTTCCCTCTCTTTAATGTAGCCTATTGTATTAAAACGGAACTTTTAAAAGGCTTTACAATATGACCAAGATGTCAACTAAATTCATTATTAGAGATTCTCGTGTGGGCCTGTATGACTTAAAATAATCGACTTAAGAATCGAAAGAGAAATTTGAGAATCGAAATTAGAATCCGGATTAAAAATTTTATATATTCGCCCATCCATAGTTATAATAAATAATTTAGTGTTATAGTAATTGTGTTTTGCATTACGAAAATAATATTTTGTTGTATTTTTTGCTACGTGTGCGTGCAAAAGGTGTTTGCAGTAAGTACCCCGCTGTAGTGGTGAAGTGACGTGTTGAACTACAATGGCTTCACTTGTGCGAGGAAATGACTTGGAAAAGCGATTAGGTTGTGCTCGCCCGCCTCCCGTTCTATTGTCCGTGTTTATGGGAGTTTACCATCACCACAACACTCTACAGGGAGTCTGCTTGTTTGTACGTCAAACCTGAATCCGTAATTTAATTTTTTCGAACAATTACACTGCCTGCTACCACTTCATATTGGGACACTTGTATGCGTATTTTTGTCTGAAGAAAATTATTGATTCAATCGTTCATTTATAGATTTTATTTTGTTTTCTAGTAAGTTGAATATTTCATATTGCTCTAGAAATTAAAATCATTAACAATATTATTTGTTTACATTTTTCACTGGCTAAATTTCCTTAAAGATTATGGTTTTACCGTTATCAATGACGTTAAAGTGCCTATACAACGCCGTATTTTTTCTGAGTCTGCAGTGCATATTTACCTGTTTGGACAACAACTTAAGTATATGTTCTACCACGGTTACCATGCGTAATAAATACTGATTTTCCCATATTCAATACTTATAACAAATGCGTTTAAAACCTTTATCCCTGTAAATAAAGATAATAGATGTATAATTCTTAAATTTGTACCTAATCAAAATAAATAAAACTTAATAAAGTATTTATATACTTATACAGTTTTACATAGGTTTTGATTAAAACAAATTGTCACAAAATTTAGCTTACTAAATAAAATTACTTGGTTTAGCAACGGCTACTGAATTATTAAGAAGTAATGAAGAGTAGAATTTTTTAAAGTCAATTCCTACTGAGTTCCACAAAGATAAATTTTATTTTAGTTACTTTTTATTTTATAAATACAATTAATATAAGTATCTATACATACACACGCACACGCGCGCGCACGCGCACACACACACACACACACACACACACACACACACACACAAGCGCACACACACACGCGCGCACCACACACACACACACACACACGCACGCACACACACACACACACACACACACACACACACACACAACACATACACACACGCGCGCAACACACACACAACACATACACACACACACACACACACACACGCACGCACACAATATTAAGTGCCAAAATGTAAAACTAATTTCCTTGCAATTTTCCATTTTCCTCTTTATACAATATGGTCTATGGTGTTGGACTATGATTTTTGTTTGTTACTTTTTATTTGCTTTTTTCTAATTTGAGAAGCTGATGGTGGTCTATAACTTCTGATTCTACCTACCTCTTGTAATGCTTCACTATTGAAAAGAACCATTTTCTTATAATTTCATATAGTACATCTTTAAAGCAATTTTAGCTCTGGGAAAGTTAGCTCAGTGATGGATTTCAAACATGTAGATCCACAGTTCGAATCCGACCGGCTCATCAAATTTTTAAATTTAATTTATTGAATAAATATTTGAAAAAACTGTGCTATCGTCAATTGTCATCCACTACAGGTTTGAAAAAAATTATTTGAACTTGATTGGATGTATAAAAACGTGTTTGATTAAAGATTGAAAATTTGTGCAAGATATATATTTATCAGGAGAGTGTGAGCCAATAGAAGGAATCAAATATACACCATCGTCAAAATTGAATCGTGTAAATATTGTTGTCTAATTTAAAAACAAGCATGTTTGAATTTTTAAAAAAATGTCAAGTAAGTTTGTAAGTTTGTGGATTCGGAGAATTTTTAGGTTATGGTAGAATTTCCTGAAACTGTCCCTTGTGCAATTCCTTCTAATATATATCTTGTACAAATATTTAATCGTTAATAAAATACGTTTTTATTCATCCAGTCAAATTCAAATAGATTTCTTTTTACCTATAGTGGATGACAGTTAATGTTAATACAGCAGTATTTATTTAATAATTAGGTTATACAATTTTGGGGGTTGTATTCGGATTCGCAGTGAGTATCTCAATGCTCGAAATCTAGCGCTTTAGCTCTGCGCCAACTTTCCCATACCTAGAAATGTACTTCTCAAAGATGTGTATGAATTTTTTTTGCCCCCATCTGGTTGTCGTTGAAACTTCCATTGCACAACCTTAAATTGCTGACATGGTTACTTTACAATATCATAAATAGTGCTCTAGGATTTAAATTAATGAGAAGAATATAAAAAACAAACTGGATTATGGGTATCAAACCATGCTTCAAAAACGGACGAAGCGAAAGGAAAGCGAAAAAAACTACAACACAATGCTAGCGACGAAAGAAAAAGAAAATGTATAAATAGTAACAACCAAAAATAACAGTTTCTTGATGTAATCATCTTGAATTCACTGATTAAAGTAACTTTAAACTACTTAACCAAGTGAATACGTAATTGCTCACTTGCTGACGCGTTTCAAAACGATCGTTCCTTTTACGAAGGTAACCCTCTATTTCGAAGAGTAGAAAAAGGAACGATCGTTTTGAAACGCGTCAGCAAGTAAGCAATTACGTATTCACTCAGTTAAGTAGTTTAAAATTAGCAAAAATAACAGTCCCAAAATCATATATAGAAAGGAAAATGGAAACTTGTAAGGGCATTCACTTTCTAATTTGCCACTTAATAATGTTATTCTGATATATGTATATAATTGTAATTATAAAATAAAAATCAACTAAAGTAGAGTTTTTCTTTGTTGATTTAGGTAGGAATTGACTTTATAGAAAATTTGTTGTATTTGTTTTTATTTAGGGGTTGCAAAAAAGATTTTAGTTTTTATTCTTATATTTGCGTTTTAATTTTAAAAATAGTTTTTTTGTATTTTCGATTTATAAGGTTGTTAAATTCATGAGGAAATTTTATTTAAAAAAAACTTTGTACCGTTTGCAGAATCATTAAATCGTAACCCTGGCTGAAACACCTAAAGGTGATAAGTCCTTTAGGATTTGGTAAAATCACGCTAGACACTAATGAATATATAATATCACTTAGAGCGCAGGAAGGGGTGGATGTGCACTATATTAAGTATGCAGATGATGTACTGCGCTTAGAGAGGAGGGTTTATCCTCATCTTCGCTAAATAAGGCTGTATCGCAGTTTATAGCGAAAAACGAGAATGCAAGCCTAGTCTCCATTAAAGACGGCGCCATTTTCCTTCCAAATACTGAAACTCTGTTATGTGTCATTTAAAGAAAATAATTATTTGATTTGTAAAAAGTCGTTTAATAAGTTTGTGTTATTAGATGTGCAATTCTGACCGATGGTAGAAATGTAAATAATGTAAATTATTAAAACAAAAATTGTTAGGGCAAATTCGCTTTAGTTGGGGTAGTACTATTATAGTGTTGCAAATAACAGTTGTTTTCCTTGAAACAAATTTTAAATTTGTTGGAAATATACAATTAAAACGTAAAAAACAATTTTGTTTGAATTACTCTTGTACATTTTTCTGGAAGTGAATACATTGTGTGTATGTGTGTCTGTGTGTGTGTGTGTGTGTGTGTGTGTGTGTGTGTGTGTGTGTGTGTGTGTGTGTGTGTTTTAATAATAATATGTACTTCTCGCGATAAAGCAGTAATAAAACCTATGCAATCTTAGCCTTTTCGATATAGCAATTGACTAAACATCTATTTTGAGTTCTGTAAAACGTATTTATCGTAAGCGATGACTATTCTTCAAACAAGGCAGCTAAAACCTATGGAGGATCAGAAGTAATGAAAAAGCAGTTTGTGCTGGTCATATGCCCGGTCGGTAGAAATGTACGTTAGGATGTGCCCCGCAAGCTGTTTTTTTTTTTTTTTTTTTAAGTATTGTCTCTCCATTGAAAAGTTTTTGAGCTACTTATTAGGTTTTTCTACAGCAAAAGAAAAGTTATAATAATAATAATAATAATAATAATAGTAATACAATACTGTATTATTATTATTAATTTTATTAATACTAATAATTATTAACTAAAATAAATTATAAATAAGGTTATTAAAATAAAATATATAAATTTTGATTTATTATTATTATTACTTTATTATTATTTTTTATTATTATTAATACACACTAGTGTGTGGCTCGCTAACTGCTTTTTTAAAAGTATTGAACCATAGATACATGTTTGAGCTACTCATTTGGTTTTGCTTCAGCAAAAAATAATAACAATATTAACAATTCATAATAATAATAATATATTATTGGGTATAATAATAGTAGTAATAATTTTAGTAATAATTATTTATAATAATAAAAATATATTATTGAAATAAAATATTTTGAATTATTTATTATTATTATTAACAAATAATTAATTAATGAACACTAGGATGTAGCCTGAAAATTACTTTTTTTAAAGTATTGGCCCTCCATAGAATAATGTAAGAGCTAGCCTAGCCTAAACGTTATAGGCTAACCATTCTAAGAGAGCACGTTTGGTACACGGGTTTATAATAAGAGATTAGATAGGTTAATTTTAAGTTACAGTGACATTATGGAAATCTGCCCTACAACAGTCCGCGTGTATGTAAAGTGGAGGGTTATTGAATAGCCGTCAAGCACGTGCTTGTAATATATACGCCCTTGTATTATTCCCTTAATCTCTGTTTATTACCTTTTATGGACATGATTATCATAAAAAGCTCAGTCACCTGAAAAGTTCCCTCTCGTTAAAAACCATTGGTCTGTTAAATCTGTAGCTCCATTGTACAGTCTGGCGGATGAATGTTTCCAGGCCTTTTCGTCTAATGCTCACCAAATTCTACTTTATTGTAGCAGATAAATAATTCTCGTTAACTCCTTCTTTACAAATGGCCTCATAAATAGGTGGACAAAACAGCTGAAGCGAGGAAACCAGCTGTAGTGGTGTGGGCGGTAACAGCTGTTGCCGAGTAACGCTGTGGCAGCTGAATTAGTCTGTCTGCAGATTTATTGTTTTCATTATTATGTGACTTTGAGGGCGCAAAGTAACGAGTTGTAAATAAATGTAAAAATTTAATAACATATTATACAGGTATATTTTGTAAATATTAAAAACCTTAATACAGTTTGGTAGTTAAACATTTATTTAAACGTCACAAAAACTAATTTAATTTTTATAAGCTACTAGTAAGGTAAAATTACTCGAAATCTAAAAGTAATATTTATAATAAAAAAATGTGTATTATATATCAACTGTATACTGAAATATAAAGCAAATAATATAAACAAAATGTTTTAAAGTAAAGTCCTACATAATCCAACAAAACAAAATTCATTTTATTTACTTTTTATTTAATAATTACAATAAAATAACATAACCTATGCGTTAAAACAAAAGTTCTACCACATAACATATAACAAAAAAACAACTGTTTTATGAAATCATATGTTAGGCCTACCACTTATTGTAAGCGAAATGGGACGAAATAACTATATTGCATACCTTATCTCTTTTGTGAAAAGCTTTTCTCCTATAAAAAAAATAATATTAGTTAATAAATGTAATTAATGAATTAATATTTGAAAGAGCTACTAACATCATGTCATCCATTACAAATTTTAAAAAATGTATTTCAACTTGGGTGGATGAATAAAAATTATTTTATTAACCTATAATTAATTAATACGTAACTAAGAGAATACTTTCGAGCTTACTTGATGATGCGTTTCGAAACAATCGTTCCTTTTACAAAGCTAAACTGGTGGCGTCCCGCAAGGTAGAAATTTTGTCGGTATGAGATTTATGAGGGTAGAGGAGTGGGTTAAGTTGGTTGTGTGCTATGTAATGAAACAGGGTGTTGGGTTTAAAATGTGTTTGGTCATTTAATATGTTATATGTAATTTAATATATTACAAAACAACAAACACTTTAAGACGGCACATACAAGTAGAGGCTTAGTAAAAAGAACTATTGTTTCGATACGCGTCAGCAAGTAAGATCTTGAGTATTTACTGCGTTGCTTATTAATTAATTATAGTGTAATTAGTGAACTCAAGATGATTACAACAAGCAACTTTGATTTTATTAACGACTGAAAATTTGAATTATATATATATCACTTTCACTATATGTACTTAAACAAGAATTTTACTTGGTATTTATGCGAGTTAACTTTCAAAGATTGTTAGTATCTCCATCACGGGCATCACTGACCGGGGGTTGTAGTAGACTGCGAGCTGTGAGGAATTTCCGTTGTCATTTGTGTGTTATGTTCTATTTTCGGATTCACTGCACTGTGCGAGTCTTTTAAGTTTGTCTTGGGGTTAATTTTGTCTATTAGGTTGAATAATTTATCGTTTTTTAATTTTATTTGTTCGTTTATTATATTATTTTTATGTTTATAACATAACGGAAATTCCACATAGCTCGCAGTCTACTACCACCCCCGGTCAGTGATGCCCGATAATGGAGATACTACCAATCTTTGAAAGTTAACTCGCATAAATACCAAGTAAGAGTCTTGTTTAAGTACATACAGTGAAAGTGATAAGTGAATACAAGAAAACAGTGTTACAAAACCTAGAAATATATATATATATATATATATATATATATATATATATATATAATAAATAAAAAATATTTCAAAAACAAGAATACTTTTAATGAATATATTTATTCTTATATATTTAAGGAATAAATATATTCATTAAAATTATTCTTGTTTTTGAAATATTTTTAATTTATTAACTATATTAAAGGAAAACATATCACCATATTTAATATATATATATATATATATATATATATATATATATATATATATAGGGTGAGTGTGTACTAATAAAACAAAATTGAAAAAAAGGAGTATTCATGTAGTGTGTGTATAATGTATATAAATATGGATCGTCATATTTGAACGTTTAAGGACTCGAGTAGGTGTAATAAAGCTAGGATGTAAGTTATTTTTAGTTCATAATGGCCTGATATGTTGGGATAGCAGCCTATAATAGGCGTTTTAATAACAGAACTTGAACAATAGGTAATTGCTCATTTTCATAAATTATACATCACCCGCCTGGTGGGCTTGTTTAGAGATACGAGGCATTTGCCTCCCATACCTCTGTCAAATGTCGCAGACGAATCTTGACACTCTCAATTTTGATGCTCTCTATATCACGCATTGTTTACACATTTTCCAGATGCCCGCGACGGGCCCAAGTTTTCCTAGCACGTGGGGTTTCACACCAAAGCCTGACCGGGCGATGGCGAGCTGTACGATAAACGCCTGCTCAAAACATAGCGGTGTTTGACTTGGAGGTCGGAGACACCTAGAGACATCACTAAATACTCAGTGTCTATATGCAAGTTTTTAAATACAATGCCGAGTCGTGCCGAGCGATGCCGAGCCGTTTTGTGCAGTCCTACCTGCCACAAATTCAATCGTTTTCTGTCAAGCGGTTTTTGCCTTCGTCATTCTATTTCAGTGTTCCAGTCCAGTGAGTTAAGAAACATTACGCAATATATTGTTTTTTTATTGTTTCAAGTTCTTTTTGTTCTTTATATTTTGTTAATTCAAAAATACTACCATAAAGAGCATTGATATTGAGATATTATTTAGTTCGATTCAAGAAAGACCTCCGTTGTGGGATCAATCTAACAAGAAGTACATGGATACAAATGTGCCGCTCGACAATATGTAATATAGTTTTTAACGCTCTAATATCCACAATAATACAGTTGTTAACAATATTATTTTTGTTTCTTATAGCAAATAATTCAGATATTGTAGCATAGAAAAATGGGAACATTTGAGGGACAACTTAAAAATTCGGAGTTTTTCGTATAGAGTTACAAACTGTCCGCTAGTCTCGTGGATCTGTATTGATATAGTGTGTCCAGTATCGCCTTGATTCTCCTACAGACTTATCATCAAGTGTGGAACTATCCAATAACATCATCATCATTAAAGTTGATGACGTTATTATTACATTTGCAACTGAGACTTGATAGGAAGGTAGCACCTCCTATTACAAGGCTGGAAAACCTACTACGTGCTAATCGGCTCGGCTTTGGTGTGTACGTCGCCTAAGGCCTTGTAGATGCGTACTTCGTAACCTAATCTTGCGTCCACTTTAACTTTATGCATCCATAACAAACTGTTAACCTTTTCCCAAACTCTGACGTGATTGGACTTTTCTTGCTCTTTGTCCTCCTTCGTTCATGCTGCTAAAATGAGCCATTTGACCTGCTTCCAAGACGTGATTTTAAGATCTGCTTCCAACACGTGATTTATAAAATATTTACAAAGTTCATTTTTTCCTCCATCTAAAGTTTGATTTTAATGTCCGTGCCCAGGTTTTAAATCGCCATTGAAAATCTGCTTAAAATTGACTATTAATATCTAACTCAAAGTGTGATTTTAAGATCTACATCCAAGAACTACTCTAAAGACCCGTATAAAAAATGTCCATTTTAGATCTGCATACGAGAAGTAGTTTTTCCCTTCATTCACAGTGTCGTTTTAAAATTTCGTTTACATTACGGTTTTCAAATCTGTATAAAAAATTGGTCTTATAAGGACTATTAGAGTATATTAAGACTTATACTCGAACGTTTTCAAATTTTTACCCTAAAGTGTGTTGATATGTTCGTTTGCGAGTATATGCGAATTGTTATAAGAATCTAACCTAAAATTTAATGCGTGTGTGTGTGTTTGTAAATATTTATAGACTATATGTATATATATATATATATATATATATATATATATATATATATATATATATATATACATATATACGTACATGTATATATATACACACACACATACATACATAGGCTACATACATTTGTAAAATAAAAGATCAGTGCCTCGAAATTGAGCTAAAAATCGAAGAATTGTAAAATATCAATAATTGTAATAAAATAGAATGGTCATACTTGAGGATTAGATGTAATTCCACATGGCAGATATATTTGTTTGTTAGGAAAGATAAGTTTGAAAGTAATCCAGATTTTAACCGCAAAAAGAGGTCACTTAGTTTCTGTGTCAAACAAGAAACGCTAGAACCATTTTGGTAACAATACTTTATCTCTTGGCAAGGTTTTTCTCCTAAGATAAATTTCCTTTATCCACGCTTCCAACGTAACCTGGATAATAATAACTTGGAGCAGCCGGGGTAATTATAAATAAATAAAACCTCTGAAACCACAAAAACCTTTTATTTATGTCGATGTACATTTCTAATGTACAAGACTTGTAGTGTTATAGTAATCTAGTCTGGAGAAGATTGTTTTGCAATCGAAATGTACCATCAGGACTTATATAAAAGGTTTTTGTGGTTTGAGAGGTTTTATTTATTTATACTTAACCTGGATATTTAGATGATGATACTAAATTTAAAGAAATACTTTGTACGAGGTTGAAAATGTTCTTAGTAAATTCTTGTATTTCCCCCATATACTGTCCGTTTGTACTAACGCTTATATTATATTGTGTATGTATTGATATATATATATATATATATATATATATATATATATATATATATATATATATGTATATATATGGGCATATATAAGAAATGTTTTTTTAATAAATAAAAAAAACAAAAACCTACTTCATAAAAGAACCCGAATATAACACTTTACTTACTACTATAAAGTAAAAAATAATTTTCAAATAACGAAAAATAATATTTTATAAACTTATTATGCGTTATGCGTAACATTTTGAAGTTCCCGCCGAATTTCGTATTTAACTCATAGTTAATAAACTGAAAGTGACAAATAAAGGGAGTTTACATGATGCTGAAGCACCTTCTCTTATAGATTAACAATTATTACATTAACACAGGCTGTTTAATCATTCCGCTTCCATAGACTTATTTTATAGATATAAGAAATTTATTGAATTCGTGATTTCAAACATGTAATGAGGTATTGTCTCTTATATTTATAAGCATCTAAAATAATCACATTCAGTGTAAATTGTTCAAAGAAAGTTGAATTGTCGGCAATCTGTATATCTGAACGACTGAAATTTCGAATCAAATTTTATTTTAACGGACAAAATCTTTTCTTTTCTGAAAACAAAGATCTGTCATCGTCTGACATACTCTAACAATATCGAACTCATGAAA
>JBAIZL010000009.1:28312394-28329894 GCA_036971475.1 Prosapia bicincta | reverse complement strand
ACGCAACAGTGTTTTCGACATAAGTGGCACACATTTGAGTGTTTTTAAATTTTATTTAGAACCTAAATTGATTTAAGTATTAGAGACTGAAAAAGAAATATCTCTCTTTCATCATCAGAAACAGCGCGCTGTTAAAAACTAGGATAATGATGCAATGCTTACATTTGGAAAAAGTAACAACTTTAATTTTTCTCTTTTAATGAACAATATATTAAATTATTTATGATATTTAAAAATACATTTTTTTCAGACACATTAAGTTTATAGAATATACGGTTTTTTATAAATGAAAATATTAAAAAATTTTAGTGAATACAATTATGGTATTTTTAAATAAAAATGGTCTTTTATTTGTACTTTTGTCAAACCGACACCCGCTACTACGTTACTGTAGCAACAAGAAAATAGTGAACTTTACTTCATATGCCACAGTTACTATGGCCACGCCGAAATAGTGGTGACGGTTTCTATGGCAACAAGGAGTAGTGACGACCGTTACTATGGCAACGAGGGAGTAGCGGAGACAGTTACTACAAGTAGTCGGATACTGTATGGCTAGTGATTTCTACAGAAAGAATTAGCCTATTAACGGTAACAGTAGTCTGATATAGGTCAAATATAAAGTTTAAAAAAGTATTTATGAATGAAACACACGCGTTGGATTTAAACAACTCAGTTATAAAGAATGTGTTTTTGTAATTATATATTTTTATCAACAAATTTATTTTCAGTTTCGCAATTTATCTCTGTTATAACAATGTGTTTTTTATACATTTTGTCCGGTACTGACTTTTATTAGAGAATTATTTTTAAAATTTCTAAAATACTGACACAAATTTATTTCAACGCTCCGAGCCTTGTTTTGCAAAATAACTGTGTCTGTTAGATTAAACCGAGAATTGCAATATCGCATATTCCTCGGGGAAATCCGCGTGCAAGTTGATCGGATTAGCTGAAGCGTAAGAGTTTTCAGTAAATCCAGACGTAGGAACGTTATTGAATTAGAAGCATGTTTTTTTAAAATAAATAACAATAAAATTCTTGTGAGTTTACTTAGAAATAAAATTTCAGCATTTAATTGGATTATTGAGAACATTGTCAGGTAAAGTTTTAACCCTTTGATTAGCAACATGTACATGCCCTGATATATGGTCTGGGAGCAACATATTTTTATTCATTTTCGCATTTTTTAAATTATTGTTATATTTTTAATATTTGTTACAAACATTTTTAATATTTAGGAAAATATAAATTTCGTCAACATTAGTAGCAGTCTACATTAGTAGCAGTCTACATTAGTAGCAGTCTACATTAGTAGCAGTCTACATTTTCAGTTTAGAATTGTCTGACACGGTAGTATTTGTATACACAAAGTAGTAATATGTGTTGGTTGCTGTAACAATTTTGTTGACAAAATCTGTATAAAAAGATATTTTAAAAAGAGTCTAATTCTAGGTTTTGGTAGCAAAACAATTTCGTTAGAAATGCCTAATTTATTTGTATCAAAATCACGCAACTTTGGAACGAAATTATTGTCCTTGATCCACTGAAAAGTGTAAAATACTTTTCACAAACTAAGAGACGAACGATAAACAAGTGACACAAACAACACTAACAGCAAAAACGCATAAACTATGAAACTATCGGTAAACACATGAGACAAACAACATTAACAGTACAAACTGTGAAACGATTGATAAACACATGGGACAAACCACACTAATTGCATAAACTCACAAGCTATGAAACGTTCGGTAAACACATGAGACAAACCACACTAACAGCACAAACGCACAACCTATGAAACGATCGGTAAACACATGAGACAAAGAAAACTAACAGCACAAACTCATAAACTTTGAAACGATCGGTAAACACATGAGACAAACCACACTAACAGCACAAACGCACAACCTATGAAACGATCGGTAAACACATGAGACAAAGAAAACTAACAGCGCAAACTCATAAACTTTGAAACGATCGGTAAACAAGTAAGACAAACCTCACTAACAGCATAAACCCACAAACTATGAAACGATTGGTAAACACACAAGACAAACCACACTAACAGCAGAAACTCACACACTGTGACACGATCGGTAAACACATGAGACAAAGAACACTAACAGTACAAACTCACAAACTATGAAACGATCGGTAAACCCGTAAGACAAACCACACTAACATCATAAACCCACAAACTATAAACCATCTGTAAACACACAATACAAATCATACTAACAGCAGAAACTCACAAACTGTGACACGATCGGTAAACATACAAGACAAACTACACTAACAGCATAAGCCCACAAACTATGAAACGATCGGTAAACACACAAGACAAACCACACTAACAGCAGAAACTCACACACTGTGACACGATCGGTAAACACATGAGACAAAGAACACTAACAGTACAAACTCACAAACTATGAAACGATCGGTAAACCCGTAAGACAAACCACACTAACATCATAAACCCACAAACTATAAACCATCTGTAAACACACAATACAAATCATACTAACAGCAGAAACTCACAAACTGTGACACGATCGGTAAACATACAAGACAAACTACACTAACAGCATAAGCCCACAAACTATGAAACGATCGGTAAACACACAAGATAAACCACACTAACAGCATAAACCCACAAACTATGAAACGATCGGTAAACCCGTAAGACAAACCACACTAACAGCACAAACTCACAAACTACGAGACGAACGATAAACAAATGAAAAAAGCCACACAAACAGCACAAACTCTTAAACTATCGGTAAACACGTGAGACAATAACACTAACGATACAAACTCACAAACTATGAAACTATCTGTAAGTCAAGCCACACTTCTTCACAAAAAACGTCTCACACAAAAGAATGGCGACAATGTACACAGAGTAGCATTTATTGTCCAGATAATATCAATTATTGAACCTAGAGTGCAGTACAATAGACAGAAAAACAAATCGTAAATATACGGCAAAGCTAATTTTAGAGAAATGATAGAACGTGCACATATGAGAATGCTCCCGCTGCCCGTACCGCGGTCTAACGTACTGGTACGTGAATGCTAATCAAAGCGTTGAATAGAAATTACGATTGGTGATTACGTTTTAAACGCATTTGTAAAATGTCCTTAATCGAAATACTCACACTATTTTATTTAAGAATGTCAGCGAATATATAAAGACACATTTTCTTTCCAAACAGCATACGTGTTTGTGTCTTGGGAATGAACATATTTTCTCAAATTTATTTTTAAATATTTTCATTCCTGGATTTGATTTAAGGAAAGCCCTTTAAAAACAACTAACTTCTCTTAAAATTAAGCTTTAGTAGATAGTTTTCAATACCGTTTTTGTAATGTTCAACTACATTTCCTTTACAGTGTGGAAATAATCTCCTACAGATCGGAAATGAGTATAAGAGATTTTCGGGCTCCTGGTGGGCACCACTTCAAACCAGATCTGCCGTGGGAGATCGAAAAGAGATGGGTTGGCGAGACTTTTCGCCGATATTGTCATACCCGATACATCGGAAATATCGATATTTCGAGGGCATATACTCGTATTTACACTTGAATTATAAAGAAACTTAAAATTATTTTCAGCTATATGTAGGCTCTAACATTAAAAGGACTTCAAAATCACGGGACACAAAGCGGGTTGATTTCTTAATTTTTTGTCATGTAAACATTTTGTATTATAGAATATGTTGAAGATGAAATAAATCAAGTTCAGCAAGAACATATTCATGTATCATAGTTTCATACTGAGTATGTTGTTTAGAAGTGACCGGAGGGGGTGACCTATCGCACACAGGCGAGGGGTTTCGATTATCGATATGTATATTGTTCGAGATAAGTCGGCGTGAAAGAGTTGATGGGGGAGGGCAGCGGTAGCCAGTCAAAGCTTAGGAACGTCTAGGGGACAAACCATTCAAGATTTGAAACGATATTTCACTGCCAAACCCGTTCGTACATAAATTGGCTAGAAAATATCTGTCACCTGTTCCAGCAGAGAGACTTCTCTCGAAAGTTGGCGAGGTTTTATCGGCAGAAAGGAGCAGACTAAAACCCAATCATGCAAATATGCTGATATTCTTGAGCTCTCTGGAAAGAGAAAGTTGGGAAAATTAATTTTCATTTTCTAAAGAAAACAAAAAATCCATACGTTTGTTAGTGTAAATTCTTATTTTGAATTCCTTAAACATATATTTCATTTATACGATTATAAAAAATCTAATTTTTTCATTTGGTTACTGATTTTTAATTCTTTTCAACATAACATTTCCATTTACAATAATTAGAAATTTTTAATTATTTTGTACCGATATATCGATTATTTTTAACAATAATATCAATATATCTATATTCACTGGTTGTTTAATTCATAGCTTTGAATATCGGTGTATCCTTTTCGAAGTACCAACCCTAGCTCTAGCTAAGCAACTCTGCCCTCGCTATTCCATAATTTCCCCCTATAAGCAATACCAGCTGTGTCCTTGATTTATTCCTATTTAATTTCGCTATACCTTCCCTAATTTGAATTTCTTACAAGAGGGTGTAACAGATAAACTACAATTTATAAAATAATAGAGTATAGGCCTTCTTAAAAAAGTCTTTTTAATCAGTTATTACCAAGGCCAACAAAGAATAATTTATTTTAGTTACTTTTTATGAAATAATCACAATAATAGACTATAAATAAAGTAATATAACATATGATTTAAAACAGCTGTTCTACCACATAAAATCAGCTGGTTCTTGATATCATATGTTATCACGTATTTTCAGCAATGGGACGGAATAACTACATTGTGTACCTTGCCCCTTTTGTGAAAAGTTTTTCTCCCATATAAAACTGAAAATCATTCATTAAATTTAATTAATGAATTAATATTTGAAAAGACTACATTAATATCAAGTGTCATCTACTACAAGTTAAAAAAAAATTATTTGAATTTGAGTGGATGAATAAAGAGTATTTTATTAAGGATGTAAAATATTGAACAAGATTTATATGAGAGTGTACACTAATAAAATGAATTGAAAAAATAGGTTAGAGATTGCAATAGAATAAAAATGTGTATTTTTGTAGCCATTCGTAAAGACCCATAAGAGCTTTTCTTACACAGAAGTATGTCAGGAAAACACCTTTATGACTCCAATAGAATCCTGGTCTACATAAGGTACCCTGGACATGTGATATGTTCTCTATAAATGCTTTAACTGGGATGTTTGTGTCCCCACATTGAAAGGTTTTATTCGTAGTCACTGTTATCTGTCGTTGGCGGCGCCACTCGTATCAAATTGCTGATCGCTTTAAAAGTGCAAAAGAAATGGACATTATTGATTTAAATAGAGGGAAAGATTTTCGTGTATTGAGAAACCAATTGAATATTTGTATTCTACAGCTGTCTTATAATAAAAACAATTTAAAATTAGAATATATATACGATCTGTATAATTCTTATTAAGTTACTCCATGATTTGGTTTTTACTTTCAGATTTTTTCAGTATCTTCTATTAGTTCACAGTCTTTATATATATTTATATCTTATTCAAATTATTAGTCGTTAATAAAATATTCATCCCTTCAAGTTAAAATACTTATTAGTTTAACTTGCAGTAGATGGCACTTGGTGTTCATACAGTTTTTTCAAATATTATTTAATTCATTAAATTGAATTAATTAATTTTAGCTTTATATGAGAGAAAAACTTTTCACAAAAGGGGCAAGGTATGCAATATAGTTGTTTTGTCCCATTTGGTATAAAATAAATCATAACATATGATTTCATAAAACAGCTGATTTTATGTAATGTGTTTTGTGGTTGAGCAGCTGTTTTAACAGGTTATGTTGCTCTATTTATAATAATAATTGTAATTAATTTATAAAAAGTAACTAAAATAAATTTTTTCTACTAAAGTACGAAGTGACTTTAACATTTTTTGTTTATACTACTCGTTTTAGTTTTATTGTTTTTTTAAAAGGGAGTTTACTTTAAATCTTTTAAACATACTGACATCAATATAGCCTACTACTTCCGGAAGTGCCATTACTTTCACTACGGATATAACAGGCCGTGGAAGATCCGAGCGTAATAAAACAGCTGTCTACTTAACACGCAGCTCACTACTTGCCTTTGACTATAGTGTGGCACAAAACGACGTCTTTAAATTTACATAATAATACATTTACATTATTCAAAATGCAGGAGTCGTCCTAAACAGGGCTTCTAAAGTCTTTACAGAACTTTTGAGAGGAAGCGAAACTCTTGGCGTCGCTTTGATCATGTAAAAAACCTTATTCACAGCATGGCTTCCATTGTTTTCTGACAAGGATGAATAAATATTAGACCTACAATACGTCACCTGTGGTAGCAACGGCCTTCTGCATCTGAATGGATTGAAATTTTTAAAACAAGTTGTACGCTCCTTCTTAATGAAGGATGAAGTTAGTTCGATCAATCATGTATGTAAATACGTCTAGACGGTTAAAGATGTCAAGGAAAATTCTTTTTACGTATGTTGAACTGTTTAAAATAAATTCGGGTTAAAATTTATAAAGAGGTCGTATTATAAGGCCTATTTTTTTCTTCCATACATAAACGTCATTGACCGGTAAGAATTCTAACTTCATATTTGTTGATTCCATCTTCACGTAAGCTACTAGTGTTTACTAAAAGCACTTGTCAATATGTTATAACTTATCTCTAGTAGCACTCGTATTTGTTGAGGACGGCCGTTTCGGGAAATGTGTCGCATTGTCAACTCAGGCCGAAAGGTAAAACGTAAGCTGAGACGCAGGCGGCGCAGCGCACGCAACGCAACACACGGCAGAAAACTGTGACGCCATATTTCCTTACGGATCCGCGTAAGCTGAGGCGCATGCATGTTTGTGTCTGGCACACGCGTGGACTAGTATGTCACAGTTTGTAGCACTGACACAGACTTGACGACACACGCCACGCAACTAGGGATCCAGGATGTCATTAAATGATCGTTTGATTCAGCTGGTAATGGGCAAACATTCAACAGTAGCTCACATACTGTACCTAAATCTTGTAATTTTAAAATCTTAAATGCCACACATGTTTTAACAATTAGGTTGTCATATTCAGTAATGGACAAATCCTTAACAGTAGTTTACATATTGTACTTAACTCTCATATTTTTAAAATCTCTATTGCCACACATGTTTCGACTTTTAGATTGTCATATTCAGTAATGGACAATCACTGAGCAGTAGTTTACATATTGTACTTGACTCTTATATTTTTAAAATCTCTAATAACTTTGTGCGAGTTACCTGTGTGATACGAAGTGAATCATGAAGGTTATAGCAAGAAAACATAAAAAGACTCTTTGTGGGTCAACATAACCATGTGTCTGTTTAGTTTTTTTCATATATTCACTCTGCCACACACATTTCCCTCGAATTTTGGAAACGCTGTATAACAGAACCTCAATTTCCATATCGGATTCAAGTGAGTTGGTATCGGTATTTTTAAGGCAAAAATGGCATTCGTGTGCCGTGTGCTACGTCTCAACATGCGCTGGTAAAAGATTCGTGTATTGCTAGTCCTGCGCCGCAAAACGTGGCTTGCGTGTGCTGCACCACCTGGGTCTCAGCTTACGTCATACCATACTGTTATGAGTTACGCGGTCTGAGTTAACAATGGGACACATCTCCCGAAACGGCCGTCCTCAACATAAGTAAGGGCTACCATAGGCAAGTTGTAACATTATTACAAGTGTTTTAGTGAATTCTAACTTATTTCAAGTTCTCTATATGTTTTTATTTAAAAAAATGTTCGACCGTTTGCGTGTGTAGGCTATTAGGTAAAAAACTACAACACGCAAGAACATTTGGTGGATACAACTGTGCTTACTGCCAAATTCAAAGTCTATAAGCTTGGAAGGCCTGCCACATATCTTAACAAATTGTTGCATAACTATATTTAAAAATACTTAACTAAGTGAATACGTAATTGCTTACTTGCTGACGCGTTTCAAAACATTCGTTCCTTTTACGAAGCTGGCCCTCTCACTCTCTTTTGAGGTTAGCTTCGTAAAAGGAACGAATGTTTTGAAACGCGTCAGCAAGTAAGCATTTACGTATTCACTTAGTTAAGTACTTTTTAAATATAGTTTAAACAGTGAATTCAAGATGATCACAACAAAGCAGTATAGTGAGTGTCAATTTCTTCACAACATATCTTAAAAATCTCCCTCCCTTATGTCTTGGCAAAACAATATAAATATTTTCATTAAAGTTAAAAGTGTACAGTTATGAATTTATGCGGACAATCTTCGTTTATAGGTCACTAATGATACAATATTGTAAGGCTAAGAAGGTAGACAGAATTACGTAGGGCGTATGTTAATAGAATGGTCTCCTGATAACGATTTTATCTTAGTCATAACACGAGAATTTTCCATTGCATGGAAAAAGATAAGGAAAGATAAGTAGAATTGTGAAAAGGACGTAGTGGTGATTTGGTACTGAAAATTGAGGAATATGTTGCTAACGGCCCGTGGCGGCTTCGAAGGCACTCGTTTAAAATTGTCACTTTATATGTTGATTTAATAAATTTAAAAACAGATAAAATTACACTGTTATCCCTAAGGTAACGTAATCTTACAATCAGTATTAATAGGATCAAAATATACAATACAAATTGATTAAAAAAATTAAAGTTAAAATAATTTAATTATGGCCCCAATTAAAAATTAATTTAAAATTTAAATTAGAAAATAATCTTAATTTAAACAATCCTAGCTCTATAGGCTCTTAACGTCGCATAAAATAATAAAAAGTCCAGTAAAAAAATCTAGGTACGCTTTTTCACGTAAAAATTAAATTCAAATAAAAAATTAAAGAAAGATAATTTTTTATTTAATCATTCAGCCTAGACTTCAATTAAAAACCTAATTATTATACTATCTTTGCACAGTCAAAATACTGCTGCCATTAAATTTAAATACTCCATTAGGCTGATTAAATCTTTAACAAAAGCTAAACACCATGTTTTTGATAAACAGGTAAAAAATAATTTTGCAAATTCCTAAAAAAATAAATTAAATGTAATAAATTTACTCTCATACAAAACATTCAAAAACAAATTTACTTCAAAACAGTATAAACAAAATTAAATTCCACTTCAATACTAATAAAATAAAAATAACAAAATTAATTCAAATTTATTTACTTAGACAAGAAAACAATATACTGCCACGACAGTCCAGATATAGTCATAGAACTATAAGGTACTTTAAAAATTTTGATAATACTGATACTGCCAATCATTGAAAAGCTTCAATGTATATAGGCCTATAAAACAAGAAAAAGATATTCATCCAATGATTACAAAATATATATGTATATATATATATATATATATATATATATATATATATATATAGAGAGAGAGAGAGAGAGAAATACATTGTTTTTACAGGATCGGTAACCCGAATTTGAATCACTCTCAGCCGGGTGTTTGTGTTTTCACGCTATACGGACTGACTCGTAACATATATTTTGCGAAATACATTTAGTTATGGTCAAGTATTTAGTACTTGAAATGAAACGTATGTATCGATACATTGATATATCGATACAGGAAACGATATACCATTCACGATTTTTGGAACGTTGTCTACATCTGTATTTTATTTAACGGTTTTCTACTCGTATTATCGATAGAATAACGATTCCCCAATTTATCCTTCTTGAAAGACAAGAATACTCGTAGGCGTAATTGATATTCTGGCACATGTGTTGTGTAAGTTTTTTGCGAGGGGTAACTAAACAGATGATAAGCGAATCAAGTAACCTTGTTTGTTACAGAGAAGACCTTTAGACTAGTAGTTTGTTGTCCTTATCAAATCTGAAAATGTTTAAATAATATTTATAAAAGAACATCTTTGTAAACTAATGCATAGAATACCACAATTAATAAAAATATATTTGCCTTAGAAATTATTCAAGAAAAAATAGTAGCGTACAATTCAACTAAGCGATGTGACAGTCAGTTTCTTCACTGCATATCTTCAAATTTCTCCCTCCACTTTGCAAACAATAAATATATTTCCTTAAAAATTAAAAGTATAGGCCTACAATTATGAATTTATTTGGTCAATTATTTATAAATGTACTGTTAAGATCGATATTCGGATTAATAATAGTTTTCTCTGTACGTTATAGAGTCTTTATATTAATGAAAATTTATGATCCTCGTAAGTATACAGGTTGGTTGAATTTCTATTTTTTAATAAATTTAATTAAAATTTAACACTTGTAAAAAATAATGAAAATATAATCTTTTTTTTTCAAATAATGATAATGATACTGATGTTAGAATTGTAAAAGACAATATTAAAAAAATATATATAGTAATATCTTTGTATGTTTGTTGATAACAGTGTTTCGCTGTAGTATTGAACTTTTACTTAGGATTACAAAAACTGAGAGTTTGATTGTATTTTCAGTTATAACTACCGTCTTACCAATAAACCACTTAAATTAATTCATGTAAGCCGCTAAATGATCTTGTATTAGGTAAATGGCGCTTCTAATATCGCTGGTAGTAAGGGTTGTAAACACCCTCTTCGCTCTGTTTGTTAGAGGGGTAACCAAACTCTTAGTAAATCCAATCAAGAGACGAGCATTTCCCTGTAGCCCTTAAGTAACAAACAAGACCCAATCCAAACGCTGATTTCAACTTGGCAGAGACAAAAACACTGAACACTGAAATCAACCTGGGTTCTGTCCACAAAAGTACTCAATGTAATTTTCGTTGTAGATTTGCAATCGTCAGAGTTTTAGGATTACTGGATACTTACTTCATAACAATAACAAATTAATCCAACGTAATAGACTATGAAGTGTAATATTTAACCACCTGTTAAGAAATGTTTTGGACACTATCATATTTTCGGGTATGAATTTATAAGATTTTATCAATGGAATTTTATATCGAACTCCAGACGTCAAGCATTCTACTTAAAACTGTCAAACTTTCACTTTCTCATCTTATTAACATGCTATATTGATTTAATATTTTTTTCAGTTTTGTTTAGACGAAAAACATACTGGTTTTCGTCTTCCGAAATAAATTGTTAGTCTTCACCCACCTGTGAACCATCCAATGTACAGTAGCCGGTAAAGTAAACATTGAATGTTTTAAAAATTGTGTGTGTGTGTGTGTATGTGTAGGTGTGTGTTTGTGTGTGTGTGTGTGTTTGTGAGTGTCTAAAAGTGTGTGTGTGTTTGTGAGTGTCTAAAAGTGTGTGTGTGTGTGTGTGTGTGTGTGTGTGTGTGTGTGTGTGTGTGTGTGTATGTGTAGGTGTGTGTGTGTGTGTGTTTGTGTGTGTGTGTGTGTATGTGTAGGTGTGTGTTTGTGTGTGTGTGTGTGTGTGTGTGTTTGTGAGTGTCTAAAAGTGTGTGTGTGTTTGTGAGTGTCTAAAAGTGTGTGTGTGTGTGTGTGTGTGTGTGTGAGCGTACGTATGAGTGTGTGTGTGTGTGTGTGTGTGTGTGTGTCGTAATCGGCGAAAGTTACCTCTGTGTGTTACGATATAAACATCATGAAATCAGAAAAAGTTTTGAGTGTGTGTATAGAAGATCAAACATAAAAATGGGTGCCACTGAGTTCAGTTTTTATTTTCGAAAATGCTAGCATTTTGTTCAAAAGTATGGGGAACAGCTACTACATTCGAACATTTTCAGCAATTAAAGGCTGGTTTTCTCTTCACAACGTAAAAATTGTTGGTGAATCATCATCAGTGGAAAACGTAACGCCAATTCGTTTCCACAGCATTTTAAAAATCATATTTAGGATAAAGGCTATACAGTCGATCAAGTTTTTAACTTGGATGAGACCGTACTGTTTTGGAAAAGAATGCCTTCACGAAATTTCTTATCTAAGGCCGTCCGCACACTGCTACAAACAATCATGTTCAAACGAAACATTTTGTTTTCGGCAAGCTGAAAAGTTCGGGAATACGTAGAAGTAAGTTGTGGGGGCGCACACCTAGCCGGGCGTCTGTTTGCCAAACAAACCGACCGCCAGTCAGTGTTCGTCCGTGTTTGGCTCCTTCTCGTTTGAAGCAAACAAAGGAAGAACGATTTTGTGCAATTTTGCATAAATTATAACGCGAATTTAATGATGCGTAATATTGTATGGATTGTGACGCCGAAAAATTAGTCGCTGCCGTCGAAGCCCGCCCTGTCATCTACAATTTCAAATTGAAAGAGTACAAAAACAGAAATTTAGTTGCAAAAGGAATTTTATTTCCAGTTGCTGATTGCAAAACAAAATTCGCAATTCCTATAATAGGGCTTTGCGCGACAACGAATGGCAGCCATTTGGGAGTAAAGGAACTAAAAGAAAGAAGTGGTACATGATGCATGGTTTAAAAATAAAAAGGTTTGCCACAAAGGAGGAACGATTTTATCTATCTCGTCATCAGATGACATTTTGAGTCAAACTGAAAATGCGTTGCTAGGGTAGGAAAGTAAACAGTACGGTCGTTTTTGAGAAAACTCTTTAAAGAGCACTTCCAAGAAATTCATAAATCCATCGAAAATGTTTTGTTGTGTTTGCGCATGTGTGCGGAGAGACTGAAGGCAAACAAACATGACTGGTTTGGCTGCAACCATGTTGCAAACATTTTGTTTGCTGCAGTGTGCGGCCAGCCTAAGGAGAAATCTGCTCGGGGTTAAGGTCGCAAAGGATCATTTGACTGTTCTGCTGTGCTGTAGTGCTGCGGACCGATACATTCTCAGTAGCACATGGAATTAACGGTGAAGTATTTAAAGATTAACAGTGAAGATGTAGACAATCTTTTGAAAAGTGCGAACTAATATTTGACGGAAGTACAGTCTGCTTGATGTGGAACTTAACCCTCCCCTTTCCATATACAGTACGTTTCAGTATTCGCGGTTTCACTATTTAAGGTAAGTTCAAGGAACATATCCCCCACGAATAATAAGGAATCATTGTATATCACTGTATAATCTGTTGGTATTTTAAATCGTTCCTTATACCAGAATAGAATTTTGGTTATTAAAGTAGGTTAGTTCGTTGTGATTCCCTGGACACATTCGCAACATTTTATATCGTATTTGAGGTTCAAACTGATGATAATGAAATACATGTATATTAAAAATGTTTGAGTCATGAGACTTGAACAGTTCGCTTATCGAAATTCTCTAGTTAGTAAATTTTTACGATGGTTTAATCAGAAGACTGAAACTAAACGAAATGTTATTGGTTTAGTGTATCCTTATCTAAAACTCTAACCTGAATGAATATCAGTGGATTAATTTTTTTAAAAATAAATAGCTCAATAGTTTGCAATATCTATACTGTTGCCTATAATAATGTACAGTAACTCATGAGTCACTAATATCTAGGTTTACCAAAATAAATATTAAAAAAATAATACAATTCACTTCTGATACAAAATTACATTTATAGTGGTAATCATCTATTTTCCTATTTTAATAATATGTTTAACACAAGGTTTCTTGTAATCAAGGTGAAAAATAATTTTACACTCCTTAAATAGTTCATATAACTTTTTGAATAGTTTTCACAATATTTTTTTTTATTTCGCCCACTTAGCACAATCAAATTAATTTTTCTCTATGTTTAAAAAATAAAAGAATTTTACTCTGCACAAAATAAAATTAATTTGACATAATCGATTAGGTGGTATCTGATTCAGACCTAAACAAAGTTTCTAATGAGATCTGAACTTACGATGCATATCGAGAAATGGTAGTTTAACTTAAAACTATCCAGGAGGCGTATCGCTTTTAATGTGAACGGTATGTAATACATATATTAAGGAAGGTAGATAAGCGTAATAAGTCTATCCCTTCCAACAATAAAAGTTATATTTGTTGATCTTTATATTAAATATCATTTTATTTAATATTGAGTATTCAGGATTCCATCCTTATAAAACTTATACCAGCAAAGTTTACAAGTAGTCTGTATAATATATTTAGGGCTATATAAAAGTAAAGAAATACTAATTTTTAGGGCTATATAAAAGTAAAGAAATACTAATAAACATGTTTCAGAATAAGAGCTCTAATATGCGCATTAGAGCCAATCTAGTGACTTGTTGACCACAGCCAGTAAAAAAAAACATCAGCATTGCGATGAACGCTTAAATTACATAACTGGACATTGGAACAGTAAGTTAAGCTACTTAAGTTATGTAAAGAGCCTTTGCTCAAATAATTTAAGAAATATGAGAGAAGGTTCTTGTACATGACATAAGACAGAGAATCTAGGTAAAGATTTTAAATACGGTCAAACGTCTGTCTTTCCGTTAGCCAAAATTATCTTTAGTAAAGGTTGAGAATGTTAACGAAAACAGGTCAGGTAGAAAGAGTTAGTGGTGAAAAGGTGTCGTGTCATTCTTGCCTAACTAGTAACCTAACAGTTAATGTGAATATAAAGTGAATTTTCCCAACGTATAAACCGTGCGTTTCCTAAACTTCCTTCATTAAATAACTACCTTGTTCTCAAAGTGCTATAATATTATAGGGTGGTTATGAAGAATACTAGAGAGGACATGAACTTAATCAAAAGAATATTGGTAACAGTAGCTTATCTCAATAAGAAAAATGCTCTTGTAATATGCGGATATATCCTAGAAAATAGTTTAGATAACTAGAACGGATTGTTAATATATGAAAAAAGACATCTGTATCTGTAATTGACATTTCGTCAGGACCTCGATTTCCTTTTGTATACATGTATGAACCTCCATAATTGGTAATAACAATAAAAGATATCTCTAGCATTTAAAAATCATGTTTTCAACATTAGCTCTTAAATCCCAAGTAAGTTCAACATACTGCAGGTTGTATTATTTATTAATTAACAAAAAGTGTCATTTAGATTTAAACAAATAATAAAATGTTTTGCCTGTTAATATGCTTTAAATAAAATACCAGTACAGTTATATAATGAAAACATATTATATAATAGAGCTAATGGGGTGCAAAAGCTGATGGAAAATGTTCCAAAAAATATCCCAGCGAGTTCCTAATTGAAACTATAGAGAACTGTAATAGATATCCACACTATAACAGAAAAAAAAGAAAATAATACCCAAAAGGGGATTTACCATATAGACAATCGAGATGCTCTCCCTTTTAATCCATACTTATTACTTAAGAATAACGCTAACATCAATGGGGAAATTCATTCAAGTGTCCGCTCTGTCAAGTACTTATTCAAATATGTGTACAAAGGTTATGATTCGGCACGTATTCAGTTTGTCCAAAACATTACTGACGAAAGTGGCACTAGAACGTATGATGAAACCGTTAATTTTGCAAACATGCGCTGTGTGAGTTCCCATTAGAGTATATGGCGTCTCCATTCTAACGAAATGCTTGAACAATCGCACACGATTATTCGGTTAGCAGTCCATGAAGAATTGCTTTATGTCTTCTTCCATACTGGCAATGAATAGGAAGCACTAACCGCTTCAGAAATGAAACAAACCACTTTAACAGATTGGTTCGACTTGAACAACCGAAATTTAAATGCTAGGCAATATCCTTATGTAGAAATCCCAAAACACTATATATTTAATTATAACAGATAGATTCTGAGAAAAAAAGGTGGCTCTAGAGTTATAGGAAGAATGTTTAATGTATCACCAAATGATCAAAATAGATTTTATCTACGATTGTTACCCTCTTAAAAGGCGCAACATCATTCACAGATCTACGACACTTTAATAATATTCGAATAAATTATTTCAAAGGGGTATTTTAAATGATGATAACCAATGGCGAAGTTGCATGGAAGAGCAACAAAATACAGATATGCCTAGACAACTATGCTTTCATATGCTGCTTTTGTGAACCAACATCTCCTTATACAATATGGATGAATTTTAAAGATGCAGTAATTGAGAACATCCAAGAAATGGATGTTAAGAGATCTTTAACATTGCTTTACAAGAGAGAGATAAAATTCTCAGAGAAAACTGTTTGGATTGTGGAAAAATTGGTCTCCCAGTTTCAAGAAATGATAATATTGCTACTCAAGTATATAACATATATGAGCAGACTGCAAAAGATGCTACAATGTATAATCACTTGAATAATGAACAAAAAGTAGACGTAGGTAAAGTTTTGAATGCAGTATCTGGCGAAACAGAAGAAGAGGATATAGAAAAAAAATTATATACTCATGTCTTTTACATATAATTAGAGGACAAGGTCAAACTGCATGAGCCTCAGCATGGACAGGAATCGCTGACCTGCTTTTAGAAGGAGGAACTGTACACTCCATCGTTAATTTGATCTACCAATAGCAGTACAGCCTGGATCAGTTTCATTAATCAAGGCAGATTCAAAAAGGGCTAAGATTTTAGTAGAATCAGCTATCATAATAATAGATGAGGCATCTGTGGTACCTGCAGCAGCGTTAAATTGTATAGTTTATTAGAAGATTTAATGAAATGTTTTGACCCAATTAATGGAAACGCTACATTGGGAGGTAAGATAATATTACTCGGAGGAGATTTCTGACAGGTGTTACCTGTTTTGCCTATGCAAGGAAAAGTTAAAACTAGAGACGTGTGCAAACAAAAGCAGAATATGGAATGCGTTAAAATTTCTACTGCTTTTACAGTTAGGCAATGACACTTTAAAAAGTGACAAAGACAAAGATGCCGTTGATATCCCGGAACAATTAATAATTAGAAATGAATCACCGACAAAAATTTATCTTTGGCAAATCACTCAATCTAAAAATTGTTGAAAATGTTTCTCAATGGGTGATATTATGCCCATTAAATGATCGGTGTTGTATAATAAATAATGAAGTATTGGGTATACTTGAGTAAGATTAAAAAAATTACTACAGGGTTGATGAAATAATTACCGATGATCCAAACGAAAGTTTTAACATTCCCATTGGGCACATAAACTCTATTAGACCATCAGGAATGTCACAACATAAACTAACTCTCAACGTTGGCACCAATCGTTGTTATTTGGAAATATGAACTAGTGAACGGTTTAGGTAATGGCGTACGTCTTATGTAAAGGACGGGTACTATGCTAGTTATTAGTAATCTAAACTATCATCGCTAATGTAGATTGTAATCGTTAAAACGCACGCTTTTACTAAGAGAGAGAGAGGGGGGGGAGTGAGGGGGAGATCGCAATTGAGGTTGGGTAAGGATGAAGGAAACTGATTAATGACCTGGGCATAGAGGACGCTCCATCAAGGGTGCCTAGAACTATGGTATCTCTTGAGACAAATTTAACTTATTAACACTTCTTTTCGTCTAATAGTATGAGGACAACTTTTATTTCTTTCTCCTATAGATTTGTGTAAATGAACGGTGTTACTCGCAATGTCTGGCCTAAACAAAAGTACATTAAAAAAAAGAATTATCGACTCCATTACTGTTACAGTAATTATTTGATCTCTCT
>JBAIZL010000009.1:28264894-28307394 GCA_036971475.1 Prosapia bicincta | reverse complement strand
TTAAATGCCTTATTTGTTGGCCTACAAAAATACCTTCTTTTGTTCTTGGATCATTATTCTAGGACGTTCGTGCTTCAAATAAATAAATCAAACACCATTGTATTCGATTGGCTCTACAAAGTGTTTCATGAGTCCCAATTTAATGTGTATTGAAGATAGGTGGACGTTGACAAGTGCAGGGTTTTTAACAAGTTTTTTTTCCTTCAATACATGTTTTGTTTTTTTTTCTAGTTGTTTTCTTTTCTATATCTCTCTCACAATAAAATTTGCTGTAACCTAGCTGCAAACCAAGTAAAATTGCAATGATCTCAGTCACCACAGATCTTCCCAACATATTTGTTATAGGCCTACTATATCTATTCGAAAAGTAGTTTCATATTTTCATAGGGTTCCTTCATTTCAGTAGCTTGGGCAAATTGTATAGATTGAAATTTATTTCCGTTGTGGAGAATTAGTCAATAAACGAACTTAGATATAATGTCTTTTGATTTAGATATAATCCCCGTTGTGTTTACAAAGCAGACAGTCTCTCAATGTTCGTTTAGTCCCCTCTCGAATGTATAGGTACAGCAGAAGCCATATGACAAGAAGCTTTCACCCAGTGAGAAATTTAACACAGTTTATACAAAGTATGGGGCCTAATAATCATCTAGGTCACCTACTTTACAACCAAAATTAAGTGCTTAGCATTTCTTAATAAGAGCAGTAACCTTTTGTTCCTGAAGCTTCAAAGTTACTTCACTGCACGTGTAACCGTAACTACTGTGGTGATTTTATACAGTTCCTTGGCATTATAAAATTAGTTGAAATAATTATGTAACTAGGGATAATATTGATATAATAGTGTTACATTGATTTTTGTTGTTGGATCAATGTAACATATTATTAAAATACTGTTTTTGAATTGAAATTTAAAAAGCATTTCTGTTTGTTACAGTATATTGATAAATGTACCAAATAAAGTATAACAACAATGTAAAAATATGATTACAACAACAACAACACAAAAAGTATGGGTTATGGAGAAATACTGATTGCTCTTTCTGATTCAGCTGTAAAGTTATATAAAGAACACCATCAACCTCTTTCGTTGACCAGTGTTATTGAAGTTTATTTACCAAACGTGTCTCGCTACAGGAATACAGTGTTTATATCTCCAGCGAGGATGTAAATAAGGATGTTTTTGTGAGCGTGACAATTATTCGGCATTAATCCAAGTACCTGAAGCAGGTGGGCCCTGGGCCAAAGTGGAGGGCGACAAGATGAATTACAATTCAAGGCCCGTGCCGTCATGACATCAACTTCCGGTGTCCCGCTTCCGTCCTGACTCATTCGGCACACTCGTTGCGAAAAGCAACCAAGTGGGACTTGAAATAATCCTAAATAAATGTTGTGGGATGCTATCAATGAATTTGATATCCGACTTTCTCTGATGCATGGAAAACTGAAAAGCATTTCCTCTTTCTAGCAACGAACACATGACTGCCTTCATTAAATACATGATTTTAGAATATTTTGTCACTAGATTATTCAATTTAGAGAAGAATTAATAATAGAAAATTTAGTCTGGCTAATAAAATACTAAGCCTATTACAAAATTTCATAACCTTGATTATGGCGAGTAGATATTTTTATTTTGTTAGGATCGTCCCATTTTCTGCTCTAAATGATACGGTACAAAATATCACCATCATGTATCTAGAGATAATTATAATACTATTAATGAAGATATGTGATAATGATAGGAAAATGAAAAGAATAATTTATTTAGCATTTTTGTTTGCAAGACCTAATCACAATGGGTCATGTCTACTTGATACAATAATTTTTGGATACTTCCAGTGCGATGGGAGGTTATGGCCTTCAGTCTTGATTCTATTCTACTATCATCCCTTCTCCTACATTCTACGTTGGGTTAAACACCTCCCAATGAACCCAATGTAGAGAGAAGGTCTATTTGAGTAATGCGTCCCTCACAAGTAATCATTGGAGTTTCTTTATATCCAACACTAGAAATATTTAACTTTATATCTTTTGAAGTACAGTAAAACTTCTCATATCCGGCTCTCTCTTATCCGAAACCTCCGATATCCGGACGTCATATGAAAATAAAGTAAGCGTCTTTATTCCCCAACAATAAATTATCTTGTGTGTTTCGATTCCAAAAGTCCTCTCTAGGCTATTCAGGAAATGTACACTAAGAACCCTTCAGTTAGAGACATCTTGTGCACAATACACAGACTTCAATTACGAGGTGTCGAGGTGTCATTTCTCTGGGTGCTGGGTCACTCCGGAATATTCAGAAACACTAAAGCAGATGAAGGTCCATAATTAGCTACAAGTATGGTAATGATACCACGTGTGGTGGCATCAGATTTTGTATGCAATGTTAAAACTACACTATTCTCTGTTTGGAATGAAGAATGGCATGTAAATAGAAACAAGCTGAGGGACATCAAGAATACCGTCCGACCTTGGAGGTCATCTGTTCGTTCGAATCGTGGGGAGGAAGTGGTGGTTACTCGTCTTCCTATCGGCCACTCTTTGTTAATGCATGGATGATTGATGCGTCATGAGGATCCACCACTTTGTTAGTTTTGTGGAAGTACCAAAGTACTGCTTGAATGTGATGAGTTGACGATTTGTATAGGCTGTACGTTACGATCTTCGAGATAGTTTAAAAGTGGTTTTAAGGTATCATGTCACGGCTATGTGTTTTTGCTTTCTTACACCACCTGAATATATATATATATATATATATATATATATATATATATATATATATATATATATATATATATAACAATATTTACAACCGTGTACATTTTTAAATTTTTATTTAGTTTAACTTAGAATTAACTTAGAACTTAATTGCGTAATTTTAATTGTATTGTTTAGATAACTCAAATTTAGTTTTAACTCAATTTAATTTGATTAGTTTTAGTTATTAACTTAAAGAAATCCCAATGACCACAGAAAACATGAACAAGGAACTAGACACAATTGATATTTAGCATACACAAATGGATACAACACCACAATAATAGACAAACTATGGTACAAAATACAAAAAAACACTAAAATTAACACTACAGATAGGGAAAACAAATACATCACATTACCATTCATAAACAAAACAACAAACAAAATAGCCCGCAAATTTCAAAAAATACGTTACAAAATAGCATACAAAACCAATAACAAATTACAATACAAAATACAACACAACACCAACAACAATGATAAACTACAAGCAACAGGCGTATACATACTAAACTGCGACCAATGTAACAAACTCTACATTGGACAAACAGGTCGCAGCTTTAAACAATGAGTCGAAGAACACAAACATAACACCAACTCAACATTTTACGATCACTTAAAAGAAACAGGACACAAATACACAGACATTTATCATAACTTAGAAATCCTACACATCAACAAAAAAGGGCCACATCTCAACACACTAGAACAATATGAAATTTACAGACACACAAAAACACAAAATACAAACATAATAAACGAACAAACACACAAATACAAATCACACATACTATTTGATACTATCGAAAACCTACCTTTAAAACCGTCACCGCTTGACCCAACATCTCCAAGCAGGACACTGATGAAGATCGGCACATAGCGATCGAAAACGTTCTGTCTCAGTAAGTTTTAACAAATTTACTAAATATAAAGTTCGGATAGTCATAAACTATTGTTTAAGTGATTAATATTAATATTAGTTAGGCGATGATAACCTTGTCTGGTTTTTCGCCTGGAAAAAAAATCAGCAAGGGGCCTTACCATCGGTTCAGTTCTCTGGCTCTAGCAGTCTGCGCATTGTTCTTCCCTGACTCAGCCAAACTCCGTATCGTACAGTTTACATATATCCAACAGGATTTTGTGTAATTAGGTAGTTTAGTTAATTATTTTTCCTAGAATTTGTAGTCTACAATATACAGTATAGCGGGAAAGCGGAAAAACTGTTTTCTGTATAGCGAGTATGGTGCGGGAAGAAGTGTCCATAGTGCTTAAAAAACGTAGACTTGCTAGAGGTCGCTTTAGGCGTTGCTACAGCATGGTATGCAATCAGACCGATTACACAAGTTAAATCATGGAAAAACTATTAGATCATAAAACAAATATTGAGGGGGTTTTAAACATATTACAAACGGAAAACCTTGTTAGTGTTACAAATGAAGAAATCGTCGATCTCCGAAACATTCCTGGTTGTAAGGACATGAACAGTGTTGGCGTGAATGAATGGATGAAAATGGATGAAGTTCACGAGTTTACCACTAGTGATGCCACCCCAGCGCCTGCCGAAGGTGACGAAAGAAAACCAAGTATGACGCACAGAGAAGCTTTCCAGGCATTTGACCAACCTATCGAATTGGTACCTATATATCTTCTTACGCATAAAACCCAACTTCAATAAAAATATCTTTTCATTTTGTAGTGGTTTTTTTATTTGTTTATTCATCTTCTTTTTGTTTGTATTATTTAAATTATTTTTAAAAAATCAGATTATTTAATAAAAATACAATATAGATGACGTTATTAAGTCCCTAATAGTAGTTATAATTTAAATTTAACATATTCCCTTCTTGTTTGCTTATTTTTTGGGTATTTATGGGCTCAGGTTTTTTGGACCTATTTTGTAATTTTTGCATCTTTTCTATAAAATTGAAAACTAATCTGTCACTCATAGTGCTATTTACTTACTACAAGTGAGCTATTATTATGATATTTTGTAAATAAGTCAACTTTTTTATTATATTTTTGGAATATCCTATATAAAAATTGAAATATTTTTTTTTAAAATACGGTAGTTGTTATTTATGAAATCAGACTAAGCGGTACATCAGAACTTTGTAATTTATTTTCTTAATACTTCAAAATTTTGTGGATTTTGTAAGAATACTCTTCCAGGAACTCTCATTTCCAACGATTGTCCTTCAAACATTTTCGTATAATTTCATTACCTTCCCCTCTTCGAATTGCTGCACCCTTCGAAGGGCTGACCGACCCATAACAAGCTTAGGCCTAGCCCTTTGTGCATTGGTGAACACCCGTTTGAGTGTTACCTCAAACATTCAGCCTTCCGCAATCTTGCCACCTCGAGTCTCTTGGTAACTTCCAAACCTTGGAACGTCAATGGAATTAGCAATGTATCTTTAAAGATATATAGCTAAGAGTGTAGTCGGGACCAATTATCCGTGCACTTGGCTTTGAGAGATCGCAGTAGGCGAGACGGGTAGTAGAGGGTAACAGTATAAATGCTTTCCTACAAACATAATAAGGACTGTCAAAACACTGACTTGCATGAGATGGTCGATATTAGATAAATTTGATGATAAATGGGCTTCGGAATGAAATAACAAACAATCTTGATATATGTGTAATTGCGGAAGCTATTGATGTATAGAGCATTCAGAATATGTAACATATAGTTGTATAGAAGTGGTTTTACACGAGAAATCTCGTGCGACCTCTTCAGCCTAAGTGTACGGTTACGCACTTAAAACTACTTGTAATCATGTTAAATGTTTTAATTGATATAAATGTCCGAGTTTTGCACTAGCTAGTTTTACCTCAAGTGTAAACATAAAAATATGATAGTAATCCAGTTTGAGTTTAATTAAAGGAACTACCTCTGCCCACTTATGTTATCTCGTATGCAGAGTGTGTTCCCTGATGTGAGTCTGCCCTCATATGGCGTCAGAGAACTGTCTAGACCACCTCGCATCTACAATTACCAAAGTGCCTTCAGCTTGAGAAAGGATAATTGATATGTTTCTAATAAAACTAAATAATATTCACAAATACATTAAATGTGTGTTTAAACTGTTTACATTAAACTGTCTAAATAGCCACATCACAAAGAAATTAATCCACCCTAACATCCTATTGTAAACTGGACAATCCTAGCAAGCGACTGTTTATCGTGAATCCGCAAATAGCAATTTTATTGAGAAACTTGATTGGACACACCACGGATACGGACTCTGTTGAAATGCGATTTGATAAACAAACAAGGAAGTGTCGTTACAAACAAGCAGAGACACCGCCGAGGGCTTTTAGCAACAGCTGTGTTCAACACATGCTTCTTCTCTGACTCGTAAGTTAAACATCCACTGTTACATTATTCAGAACCCTCGACCTATTTGTAATTAAATTATATATTCCAATTTATTTCAATAAACATAATGTGTTTATATATTAAGGTGCAATAATAATGTTTGTAAATCATTTTAACAGACAGTTTCGATTTTACATTTTATCAAGTACTACCCGACTCGGCGAACTTCGTCCCGCCTAACAGTATAATATCATGTTGACTCGTGCTAGACTTAATTTAGTATTTATGAAATAATAGCTGACCCGATAGACGCTGTCCTGCCTTGCCTATAAATATTCAATTAGAACAGAAATAAGAAGTAAAATATTTTTTTTCAAAGCTTAATTTTTATTGAAATGCACAGCAATATTCAATTAGTTTTAGATCATATCTCACCATGATATGGTTCTGAAAATCACGTATTGCCACCGCCCAATATATATGAAATCATTCGACATCTTAGTTACTAAACAATTAAAATTAGTATTTCAAGGACTAAAGAGTAAAAATAATAACCTAATTCGTATCCTTCTCAAGACAAAACTAATTATTCTAATTCTATATCTATTACTTTCAAATAATAGATCCATGGGAATCCAATTTCGGGCACGATTATTTGTGAAAAAACTAAAACCTTTGTTCAGACGCTTAGAAGGAAATATAACACTATAAATAAAATATAGTTATTCTCTCTCATTTGCAACATATATACGAAGGTAATAAAAATTGGCCCTTTTTTTAAAAAAACAATTCCAATTGTCCTAATGGGTCCGGTCCTAATGTCTTCGGATAGTTGAAGTTATACTGACGTTTAACGTAACTGTACAACACACATGAAATTTTATAACGGATCTACAAAAAATATCAAAGTTTCATAAAACAGAGCGCAATATTATACTACATTACTATATAGGTATCAGTATTGCACTGAATAGAAGGGCCAAAGAACCTTCCTTGGCCGTAGGGATGGTGATATATCTGTCCCGGTGACTTTGTCACTGATATTCGTTTGTCGCTGGTGGTACCAGTGAAAAAACATGGAAAACGTCAGTTCCAGTAACAATTGATCGATCGGGGACAAAACGTTGTCGTCATTGGCTGGAAAGTTACTGATATTTTACCGCGGCTGTCATTGGTTTATTTGTCGCTGTCACTGAATTTACTGTAACCTCTCGGCTCACGGTCGTTTTCTCTGTTGTGATTGGGCAAAATGTCGCTGTCATTGAATTTATAGTTACTGATATTTTACCGAAACTATCTTTGGTTGATTTGTCGTTGTCACTGGTTCTAATCATTTACGTCCTGTGTGAGTGGGCGATTTGTGTCAGATTTCAGAACAGCGACAGTGTTGCGTACCTTAGACGCTATAGTTTGTTCTTAATTCCGTACGAGTTTATTTTTAGGTAAAATTAGCTTTCCGAAAAAGAAAAAAAGCGAGGTGTGGACTCCAATAATTATCCTAGTTTATGCAAACTAGTGAAACAGTTTGTGGACTGGCCACAACCGTACCTTGCGAGCGACTATTCTCTAAGGGAGGTTACATTTTAATGGCAGAAGATATCGGTTAAGTCTTGATGAGGTTAGAAAAATCCTTTTTATTATTACAAACATCCAATACTGTAAATAAACTGTATTTTGTAATTAAACCCTATATTGTAAGTAAACTGTTGTTTTGTAGTTTTATATAAGATTACATAATCTATTATCCCTGTGTATGTGTTGCAGTAACTTCCTAATAATATTGTTACCCTTAACGAAATTCCGTGCGCCCGTTTTTTTCACATAATAATAATATTTGTAGATCAGATTAATCACACTCTAGTACGCTATTAAACTATCTTTATTTTTACACTTATATACCAGACACGTTAAGGTTAGACAAAGACATTTTTATTACGATTACACGCATCTATTTCTAATCACATGCATTTGCTTTCACTCTAGTTTGACTCTTACTGACGCTTTCTTTGGGCCACAAAGGACCAGATGTAAGTCCCCACTTCTGACGGTTAGTTAGCTTCTATTGTCTCTGGCACGTTTTGCCTTGGCCATAACCAGCAAGTTGCAAAGAATTATTTCGTATTAAATATTTACAAAAAACTTTTACTTGATTTATGGAGGAGGAAGGCTGAGAAAAAAAGGAGAAATATAACATTAGGCAAAACCAGTAATGGGGGGCTGAACACTTGAAAAGGACAATAATTTAGTTGTTGAAACGCCACCATTTTGTTAAATATATGAATGTTTTTGACTCGAATAGTAGGCATTCTACTCCTTGAAGAAGTTTTATTCCTGTGACAAACTACGAACCTTTTCCTTTCTATTTTCACTTACAATTAGTTACTTCCATTGCCCATATCCCACCTGACAGTTTTACTGTACATTATCAGATTTGGTCGCCACTAAGGTTTACTGACGCAAACTAACCACTTGATGCCTTAAATGAAAGATGGCTTCCTTCTTGTTTGCAGGTGCTTACACTAGATTGGATGCCTATTCACTTGTCAATCGGTTAGCTAATACTATGTAATTTTCTTTTGTTAGCTTTTATATCCAGACCCATCCTAACCGGATACTATTTAGATATATTGTAATGTAGTACAACTTAGTGCTTTCATTTAGATAGAGAGCATGATTTATAACCCTTTGTCGTGTGTTGTAAAATGCTTTAGTATTTGTCATTTTTTTAAATGTTTAGTTTTTGGGGCGTTAGCGTAACATTTGATTATTTTTTTGCTTTCCTGAGGACTTTTATATCAACAGTTATAATTTGTTTTACAATGTCATTTACTTGTGATCTCGATATTATTAACTTTAGTTTACGATATTCTTAACTTTGACACTTTCTGTCACCCCTTAGTTGTCAAAGCTAAATCCGACCTTCTTCATTAACTTTCGGACTTTCTTCATCAACTTTCCGACTTTATTCATCAGCTTTCCTACTTTCTTCATCAACTTTCCGATTTTCTTCATCAACTTTCCGACTTTCTTCATCAACTTTCCGACTTTCTTCATCAACTTTCCTACTTTCTTCATCAACTTTCCGACTTTCTTCATCAACTTTCCGACTTTCTTCATCAACTTTCCGACTTTCTTCATCAACTTTCCGACTTTCTTCATCAGCTTTCCGACTTTCTTCATCAGCTTTCCAACTTTCTTCATCAACTTTCAGACTTTCTTCATCAACTTTCCGACTTTCTTCATCAGCTTTCCGACTTTCTTCATCAACTTTCCGACTTTCTTCATCAGATTTCCGACTTTCTAATCACGGGCTGTGTCTGCTATTTTTCATCTTATCTAATTTTTTCCCTGACAAAATGTTTTTCCAGCATCGAAGTAATTTCAGTGGGATAAGAAAGGCCTGCGCAATCGTTCACATCCCCGACGTCTTAACTCTCCTCTTTGCGATTGATACACGACGCTCGGTGGTCGATTCAGTCATATAACTTGTTCATGGCAAACTATGAGTGCAGTGGTTTTGAAATCAGACGTTTTCAATTATGCGAGAGCTGTGACGTGCCTTCGGCCGTTTACGAATTTGGCAAGCAAGATACTTTTCTAATTTCAGTTCTACTGTTGAATATTGGAAGGATAAAAGATTTTGTTTTTTTTTTTACTTTGCGAACTGGTATTATTTTAAATGAAAATATTCCAATTCATTGGTTTCTTTAAGACAATACAGACTGTAGTGGTATGTTTATTACTCTTATAAGTAACCATGGTGTAGATCAGTAGAAGTTGTGATACCTGGGCACAGCCACCCCTAAACTCGGCCGCTACGTAACCTAGGACTATAGGGGTAGTTTTGGATGATGCTCAAGGTCATCCCAACCCTGACCCCAGACCCGGGGGTGGTTTTGACCACGTTCAGGGGGGTAGGGGGTAGGTTTTCGAAAAAAAAAAAAAAAAATCGGCCGCTACGTAACCCAGGACTGTAGGGGTAGTTTCGGATGATGCAGGAGGTCATTGCCTACCGGATCCCAGACCCGGGGGTGGTTTTGACCACGTTTAGAGGGGTTGAGGGTAGTTTTTCGAAAAAATTTAACTTCAAGCCACTAACCTAAGCTAGCCAAATTGTATCCAACCTAACCCAACCTAAGTGTAGGGGGTGACCCTAGCTACGTTCAGGACCTTCCCCGGCGGATGCTCCGGGGGTGGATTAGGGGTGGGGCGATTTTCGATAAAATTTTGGAACATGTGCCTTGTCCGATAGGGTAAGTCTAGAGTGCATTATCGCTACTGTAGGGGTAGTTTCACCTAGGGGTAGTTTTTGGGGGTGGGGGGTAGTTTTCGAAAAAATTTTGGAAAAACGTGCCTTGACCGATGGGGTGAGTCTAGAGTGTATTATTGCGTCGGTAGGGGTAGTTTCACCTAGGGGTAGTTTTCACAAAATATACGAAATTGCCGAAAATCGATCGGTTGGATCAACAGACAGTACGGGATACGTGCAGTGGCTCTTTTGGACCATTGCGGGGGCGGGTTCACCTAGGGGTAGTTTTACAAAAAATATGAAATTGACGAAAATCGATCGGTTGGATCAAATGACCGTATATGGTATGGTTAAAGTCCATCTTGGTGGGCTGTGCGGGCGGGTTCACCTGTTTTTAGATTGTCAAAAATAATCGGGGTCCTAGGTAAAATCCACCCAGGCATCAGTTAAACCCGCCAATATGGAGCACGCACTCGGTTAAAGCCAAACCGAGCCCAGCCACCCAGCAGCAAGGCCTTAGGTAAAGCTAACACGGAGCTAGCCCTCGGGTAAAGCCATCACGAGGCCGACCCTTAGGTAAAGTGACCCTGGAATAGCTCCGGTGGTGGGGGTAACCTTTGGAAAGATGTAACGGTTATCTGATGACGTATCAGCGCCCGAGCGAGTCTAGGCAAGTAGTAGGCATACCCTAACTAGAGTGTTCTACCCTAAATAAATTGGCTGATGCAGGGCAAGGGGCAAACCTACAGAGTTAACACACTATCTTGGAGGTAGACCCACCCAAACCTCAGGCATAGCATCCCTGCAGCGGGGATTTAGCCAACCCAAGGCAGGCCCTTAAGTAAAGCCCCCTGAAGAAAAGGCCTAAGGTAAAGCTACCTTGGAGCCTGGTCTTAGGTAAAGCCTCTTTGGAGGTAGACTTTAAGTAAAGCTACCCAAGAGCCTGGCCAGGATGGTTGCTATATCAATTACAACCTATCGACCAAGACAAACACCCCCACCAAGTCCTAGGTAAAGCCATCCGGGTGTCAGACCATAGGTAAAGTAACCGAGGAGTCGGGCGTGAGGTAAAGCCAGCTAGGCCTTAGGTAAAGCTACCACTGAGGCAGACCATCGGTAAAGCCACCCAGGACATAGGAATAGTCTATACGGAGCATGGCCTCAGGTAAAAGCCATCCCGAAGACAGCCGATAGGTAAAGTAACCCCGGAATCTTACATTAAGTGAGGGTGGTTATCAAATGAAATTACCAAAAATGATCGGCTACATCAAACGACCAACATTCCAACTAAACACTAATTGTAACCGACCAACCGAGCGCAAATAGTCAACAAGTTGAATCGACCAATCACAACGCAGGGGCCCGGTAGGCTTACGCAAACGGTCGCAGTAAGACGTGAAAGCCCATATACCATGTTAAACCAATATATATGATAGTCCACATAATGTGTTAAACAAACATGCAGGCCTAGATACATACTATGCTAGGCCAACATACAAGGGCCTACCATGTCTGTAAACCACAACCCAAACCCTTATGACCTGAGCTATTTTCACCTCTTCTATCAGGTAGATCCTGGCAACCGTCTAATATGGGAGGTACTATAGGGTACATCTACCAATGCATAACCTATCAAGCCCACGTAAAGATTTATGACGTATCGGCGTTCGAGCGACTCAGGTATTAGACCCACCCTAACTAGAGGGGGCAAGGGTTATGATTGTCAAAATTTGTCTATGCTACAAAATAATAAACAAAGCAATAAAGCCCTGTCGTTTCAGGGAATACGCTTGACCGTGTGTTAGACATGTACAGACCTGCAGCGATAACGCATTATCTAAAAACCGCAACGGCAATCGGTGACCGCTATAGCAGGCATAAAAACCAGCACGGCTATGTCGTTGTGAATCTAGGCGCATGTTTATGATCTGAATACTGTATCAAATTACTATGTAATATCGTCATACCACGGTATACATATATATAATCAGAAATCAGTGTAAATAATCAAATAGCCTCAATGGACATCTCCTATAGCTGCAAATGTATCTAGATATAAAAAATATATATAAAAAAACACTAATAAAGAGGCCTATCACAAAACGTGAATAAATATATGATATAAAACGATGCTAAGCCAGCATGCAAGCTATCATACATAGGCGTATATACCACGTTAAGCCTACATACATGATAGTACACATAATGTGTTAAACAAACATGCGTGTAAACCTGCATACATACTATGCTAAGCCGACTTACATGGGCCTACTATGTCGGTAAACCGCCGGCCAAAGCCTATATGATCTGAGCTATGTTCACCTCGTCTATCAGGTAGAACCTGGCAACCGTATAATAAGGGAAGTACTATACGGTATAGCTAACAATGCATAACCTATCACGCCTATGACGATCAACAAATATTACAATATAATTTTTAAAAAAAAGTCGCGCAACCTATATACATACATTGCTAACCAATATAAGCATATATACTATGTTAAACCAGCATGCAATATACTCTAAATAGCCATATATACGATGTTAAACCAATATGCAGGTTAACCTATATACATCCTGTATTAGGCAAATATCACCGTTACCCACATAGGCCTATATAATATGTTAAGACAGGATGAATGATAGCTTATATAGTGTGTTAAACAAAAATGCCTGTAAACCTACATAAATAATATGCTAAGCCTATATAGTGTGTTAAATAAATATGCGTGTAAACCAAATAAATACTATGCTAAGCCAACATGCATGCCATCATACTATGTTAAGCCTACATAATGTGTTAAACATATATGTGTGTAAGCCTGCATAGATATTATGCTAGGAAGACATGGGCCTGAACACATTATATCCAGTGCATAGTTTAGCTAATGGTTATCAAACAGTATCCGATGAGTAGCCTGACTACAAGTTGCCCGCAAATTACCACATAATACCCGATACATAGCCTGGGTAATCATTAACACATAATATGCCCCAACACATAATATCCGGTGCATAGCCTCGCTAAATAAGCATAAACTTCCAAAATTGGCTTATCAATTATGTATGGTCTAGATATAGTCACACATGTCATTTCAAAAGTCAGCCGGAAAGAAACACTAGCCTGGCTAATCATTAACACATAGTATGCCCCAACACATATTATCCGGTGCATAGCCTCGCTAAATAAGCATAAACTTCCCAAAATTGGCTTATCAATTATGTATGGTCTAGATATAGTCACACATGTCATTTCAAAAGTCAGCTGGAAAGAAACACTACCCTGGTATATAATATGTTAAACCAGCATGCAATATACTCTAAATAGCCGTATATACGCTGTTAAACAAATATGCGTGTAAATCGAATAAATACGCCAAGCCAATATCCATGCTATCATAGATAGACGTATATACTATGTTAGGCCTACATACCTCGTTAAACAAACATGTGTGTAAGCCTGCATAGATATTATGCTAAGAAGACACGGGCCTACAAATTATATCCAATGCATAGTTTAGCTAATGGTTATCACACAGTAGCCTGACTACAACTTGCCCACATAATACCTGATACATAGCTAGACTAATCATTAACACATAGTATCCGATGCATAGCCCGACGATGGGTTAACATATATAGTATCCGATAAGTAGCTTGAGAATGCCCCAACACATAATATCAGGTGCATAGCCTCGCTAATGGTTAGCACATAGTAGCCGATGCTGAGCCTGGCTATGGAATATCACATATTATCTGATGTGTAGCCTGACTAATGGTTAACATAGCTAGGCTAATGATTAACATAAAGTATCCAATGCATGGCTTGGGTAATGTATATAGTTAGCCTACATTCTGTGTTATCTGTGTAAACCCACATACTATGCTAAGCTGGTTATCCGTAGACACAAATCTATGGTGATGCAAGAGTAACCAGCACCCTGACAACAGATACTTAGCATGAACATAGCCTACATTGCCTGATAACAGATACCTAGCCTGACCATAGCCTACATAGCTAGACAAAAGATACATAACTAGACAATAGATACCTAGCCTGACAACAGACACCAATCCTGGAATCAAATACATAGCCCGACAAGGGCTAGCACATAGTATCCGAGGTATAGAATGACTACTGGTTAACACATGGTATCCAAAGCATAACTAGGCTAGTGAATAACTAATGGGTAGTTTGACTATGGTTAACACACACACAGTGTCCGATGCATAGCTTAGCTAATGGATAACACATAGTAACCTATGCCTAGCCTGACTAGGGCTAACACATAGTACCCGATGAATGGCTCGACTAAGGCCAACACACAGTATCCGATGCACAACTTAGGATCGAATATGACGTCATCCAGGGCGGAGATGGTGGCTATGTTGATACCGTGATGGCCAGTGTAGGCTAGATCAAATAACCAACGTTTCAACCAAACTACTGTCTTACGCTAAGTTTAACCGACCAACATACGCGAAGTTCAAACGAACAGCATTTACACCAAGTTCAAATAGGCCACGGCTGGTGAAGGCCAGAACAGCCATTCAACGTTGAAAAACTTACGCTAATCAACCAACATCCACACCGAGGTCAATTGGTTAGTGAAGGCACCAACAAAAGCCCTAGGTCTTAGACATAATTATAGCCACCAACGCATACCAAAATATCTATGCAGAAACCGTCAAGGCCTTTACACATATTGTCTAGGTATGTTGTATCATTTACAGCATACTAACTAAGGTAAAGCTACCTTTCAGGTAGGCCATAGGTAAAGCTACCTTGGAGGTATGCCCCAGGTAAAGCCTGGAGTCAGGTAGTAGGTAAAGACACCGTCGAGTCAGGTCAGCTATGCATAACCTGTCACACAATAACTGCGTAAAGGCAGCTAACAATGCCTACCCCTTTAAAATAGCTACGAAAAGATAACAACCAATACATACCCTAACATAATAGCTGTGTAAAGACAGTTAAAGATGCATAACCTAACTCAGTAATGATTGCTATTAAATAATGAACCATTACACTAGCCACGTAAAGACAGCTACCAACACCACAATAGCTACGTAAAAACAGTTATCGATCCGTGACCAAGATAATACCTACGTAAGACCTATATCAGTGCTAAGACAATAGCTCCGTAAGGAAAACCTACCACTTCATGAACTACGACAACAGCAGGGTGTGGACGGCTACCAATACATTACTTATCACAGCTACCAACACATAACTCGTCACACTAGCTAAGTAAATAGCGCCACGACTGAATAGCCTATCACACAGGCCAAATGAGGGTCACTAACTAAACCATCACAATATCTCTGTACATGGTAGATGGCGTGATGATCCTCATCTTTATCGCACACCTAACAGTAGGTTAGGTTAGAAGCACTCTGGCTAGCTTAGGTTAGTGGGTTGAAAATAATTTTTTCTAAAAACTACCCCTCTAGACGTGGTTGAACACCCAACAGTAGGTTAGGTTAGAAGCACTCTGGCCAGCTTAGGTTAGTGGGTTGAAAATAATTTTTCCTAAAAACTACCCCTCTAGACGTGGTTGAACCCTCCCCCAAGGCTACGATCAAGGTCACATCGACCGCCTGCATCATCCAAAACCACCCCTAACTTTCAAAGGTTGGTCGTATCTCCATCACGGGCATCACTGACCTGTGGTTGTAGAAGTTAGGGGTGGTTTTGGATGATGCAGGCGGTCGATGTGACCTTGATCGTAGCCTTGGGGGAGGGTTCAACCACGTCTAGAGGGGTAGTTTTTAGGAAAAATTATTTTCAACCCACTAACCTAAGCTGGCCAGAGTGCTTCTAACCTAACCTACTGTTGGGTGTTCAACCACGTCTAGAGGGGTAGTTTTTAGAAAAAATTATTTTCAACCCACTAACCTAAGCTAGCCAGAGTGCTTCTAACCTAACCTACTGTTAGGTGTGCGATAAAGATGAGGATCATCACGCCATCTACCATGTACAGAGATATTGTGATGGTTTAGTTAGTGACCCTCATTTGGCCTGTGTGATAGGCTATTCAGTCGTGGCGCTATTTACTTAGCTAGTGTGACGAGTTATGTGTTGGTAGCTGTGATAAGTAATGTATTGGTAGCCGTCCACACCCTGCTGTTGTCGTAGTTCATGAAGTGGTAGGTTTTCCTTACGGAGCTATTGTCTTAGCACTGATATAGGTCTTACGTAGGTATTATCTTGGTCACGGATCGATAACTGTTTTTACGTAGCTATTGTGGTGTTGGTAGCTGTCTTTACGTGGCTAGTGTAATGGTTCATTATTTAATAGCAATCATTACTGAGTTAGGTTATGCATCTTTAACTGTCTTTACACAGCTATTATGTTAGGGTATGTATTGGTTGTTATCTTTTCGTAGCTATTTTAAAGGGGTAGGCATTGTTAGCTGCCTTTACGCAGTTATTGTGTGACAGGTTATGCATAGCTGACCTGACTCGACGGTGTCTTTACCTACTACCTGACTCCAGGCTTTACCTGGGGCATACCTCCAAGGTAGCTTTACCTATGGCCTACCTGAAAGGTAGCTTTACCTTAGTTAGTATGCTGTAAATGATACAACATACCTAGACAATATGTGTAAAGGCCTTGACGGTTTCTGCATAGATATTTTGGTATGCGTTGGTGGCTATAATTATGTCTAAGACCTAGGGCTTTTGTTGGTGCCTTCACTAACCAATTGACCTCGGTGTGGATGTTGGTTGATTAGCGTAAGTTTTTCAACGTTGAATGGCTGTTCTGGCCTTCACCAGCCGTGGCCTATTTGAACTTGGTGTAAATGCTGTTCGTTTGAACTTCGCGTATGTTGGTCGGTTAAACTTAGCGTAAGACAGTAGTTTGGTTGAAACGTTGGTTATTTGATCTAGCCTACACTGGCCATCACGGTATCAACATAGCCACCATCTCCGCCCTGGATGACGTCATATTCGATCCTAAGTTGTGCATCGGATACTGTGTGTTGGCCTTAGTCGAGCCATTCATCGGGTACTATGTGTTAGCCCTAGTCAGGCTAGGCATAGGTTACTATGTGTTATCCATTAGCTAAGCTATGCATCGGACACTGTGTGTGTGTTAACCATAGTCAAACTACCCATTAGTTATTCACTAGCCTAGTTATGCTTTGGATACCATGTGTTAACCAGTAGTCATTCTATACCTCGGATACTATGTGCTAGCCCTTGTCGGGCTATGTATTTGATTCCAGGATTGGTGTCTGTTGTCAGGCTAGGTATCTATTGTCTAGTTATGTATCTTTTGTCTAGCTATGTAGGCTATGGTCAGGCTAGGTATCTGTTATCAGGCAATGTAGGCTATGTTCATGCTAAGTATCTGTTGTCAGGGTGCTGGTTACTCTTGCATCACCATAGATTTGTGTCTACGGATAACCAGCTTAGCATAGTATGTGGGTTTACACAGATAACACAGAATGTAGGCTAACTATATACATTACCCAAGCCATGCATTGGATACTTTATGTTAATCATTAGCCTAGCTATGTTAACCATTAGTCAGGCTACACATCAGATAATATGTGATATTCCATAGCCAGGCTCAGCATCGGCTACTATGTGCTAACCATTAGCGAGGCTATGCACCTGATATTATGTGTTGGGGCATTCTCAAGCTACTTATCGGATACTATATATGTTAACCCATCGTCGGGCTATGCATCGGATACTATGTGTTAATGATTAGTCTAGCTATGTATCAGGTATTATGTGGGCAAGTTGTAGTCAGGCTACTGTGTGATAACCATTAGCTAAACTATGCATTGGATATAATTTGTAGGCCCGTGTCTTCTTAGCATAATATCTATGCAGGCTTACACACATGTTTGTTTAACGAGGTATGTAGGCCTAACATAGTATATACGTCTATCTATGATAGCATGGATATTGGCTTGGCGTATTTATTCGATTTACACGCATATTTGTTTAACAGCGTATATACGGCTATTTAGAGTATATTGCATGCTGGTTTAACATATTATATACCAGGGTAGTGTTTCTTTCCAGCTGACTTTTGAAATGACATGTGTGACTATATCTAGACCATACATAATTGATAAGCCAATTTTGGGAAGTTTATGCTTATTTAGCGAGGCTATGCACCGGATAATATGTGTTGGGGCATACTATGTGTTAATGATTAGCCAGGCTAGTGTTTCTTTCCGGCTGACTTTTGAAATGACATGTGTGACTATATCTAGACCATACATAATTGATAAGCCAATTTTGGAAGTTTATGCTTATTTAGCGAGGCTATGCACCGGATATTATGTGTTGGGGCATATTATGTGTTAATGATTACCCAGGCTATGTATCGGGTATTATGTGGTAATTTGCGGGCAACTTGTAGTCAGGCTACTCATCGGATACTGTTTGATAACCATTAGCTAAACTATGCACTGGATATAATGTGTTCAGGCCCATGTCTTCCTAGCATAATATCTATGCAGGCTTACACACATATATGTTTAACACATTATGTAGGCTTAACATAGTATGATGGCATGCATGTTGGCTTAGCATAGTATTTATTTGGTTTACACGCATATTTATTTAACACACTATATAGGCTTAGCATATTATTTATGTAGGTTTACAGGCATTTTTGTTTAACACACTATATAAGCTATCATTCATCCTGTCTTAACATATTATATAGGCCTATGTGGGTAACGGTGATATTTGCCTAATACAGGATGTATATAGGTTAACCTGCATATTGGTTTAACATCGTATATATGGCTATTTAGAGTATATTGCATGCTGGTTTAACATAGTATATATGCTTATATTGGTTAGCAATGTATGTATATAGGTTGCGCGACTTTTTTTTAAAAATTATATTGTAATATTTGTTGATCGTCATAGGCGTGATAGGTTATGCATTGTTAGCTATACCGTATAGTACTTCCCTTATTATACGGTTGCCAGGTTCTACCTGATAGACGAGGTGAACATAGCTCAGATCATATAGGCTTTGGCCGGCGGTTTACCGACATAGTAGGCCCATGTAAGTCGGCTTAGCATAGTATGTATGCAGGTTTACACGCATGTTTGTTTAACACATTATGTGTACTATCATGTATGTAGGCTTAACGTGGTATATACGCCTATGTATGATAGCTTGCATGCTGGCTTAGCATCGTTTTATATCATATATTTATTCACGTTTTGTGATAGGCCTCTTTATTAGTGTTTTTTTATATATATTTTTTATATCTAGATACATTTGCAGCTATAGGAGATGTCCATTGAGGCTATTTGATTATTTACACTGATTTCTGATTATATATATGTATACCGTGGTATGACGATATTACATAGTAATTTGATACAGTATTCAGATCATAAACATGCGCCTAGATTCACAACGACATAGCCGTGCTGGTTTTTATGCCTGCTATAGCGGTCACCGATTGCCGTTGCGGTTTTTAGATAATGCGTTATCGCTGCAGGTCTGTACATGTCTAACACACGGTCAAGCGTATTCCCTGAAACGACAGGGCTTTATTGCTTTGTTTATTATTTTGTAGCATAGACAAATTTTGACAATCATAACCCTTGCCCCCTCTAGTTAGGGTGGGTCTAATACCTGAGTCGCTCGAACGCCGATACGTCATAAATCTTTACGTGGGCTTGATAGGTTATGCATTGGTAGATGTACCCTATAGTACCTCCCATATTAGACGGTTGCCAGGATCTACCTGATAGAAGAGGTGAAAATAGCTCAGGTCATAAGGGTTTGGGTTGTGGTTTACAGACATGGTAGGCCCTTGTATGTTGGCCTAGCATAGTATGTATCTAGGCCTGCATGTTTGTTTAACACATTATGTGGACTATCATATATATTGGTTTAACATGGTATATGGGCTTTCACGTCTTACTGCGACCGTTTGCGTAAGCCTACCGGGCCCCTGCGTTGTGATTGGTCGATTCAACTTGTTGACTATTTGCGCTCGGTTGGTCGGTTACAATTAGTGTTTAGTTGGAATGTTGGTCGTTTGATGTAGCCGATCATTTTTGGTAATTTCATTTGATAACCACCCTCACTTAATGTAAGATTCCGGGGTTACTTTACCTATCGGCTGTCTTCGGGATGGCTTTTACCTGAGGCCATGCTCCGTATAGACTATTCCTATGTCCTGGGTGGCTTTACCGATGGTCTGCCTCAGTGGTAGCTTTACCTAAGGCCTAGCTGGCTTTACCTCACGCCCGACTCCTCGGTTACTTTACCTATGGTCTGACACCCGGATGGCTTTACCTAGGACTTGGTGGGGGTGTTTGTCTTGGTCGATAGGTTGTAATTGATATAGCAACCATCCTGGCCAGGCTCTTGGGTAGCTTTACTTAAAGTCTACCTCCAAAGAGGCTTTACCTAAGACCAGGCTCCAAGGTAGCTTTACCTTAGGCCTTTTCTTCAGGGGGCTTTACTTAAGGGCCTGCCTTGGGTTGGCTAAATCCCCGCTGCAGGGATGCTATGCCTGAGGTTTGGGTGGGTCTACCTCCAAGATAGTGTGTTAACTCTGTAGGTTTGCCCCTTGCCCTGCATCAGCCAATTTATTTAGGGTAGAACACTCTAGTTAGGGTATGCCTACTACTTGCCTAGACTCGCTCGGGCGCTGATACGTCATCAGATAACCGTTACATCTTTCCAAAGGTTACCCCCACCACCGGAGCTATTCCAGGGTCACTTTACCTAAGGGTCGGCCTCGTGATGGCTTTACCCGAGGGCTAGCTCCGTGTTAGCTTTACCTAAGGCCTTGCTGCTGGGTGGCTGGGCTCGGTTTGGCTTTAACCGAGTGCGTGCTCCATATTGGCGGGTTTAACTGATGCCTGGGTGGATTTTACCTAGGACCCCGATTATTTTTGACAATCTAAAAACAGGTGAACCCGCCCGCACAGCCCACCAAGATGGACTTTAACCATACCATATACGGTCATTTGATCCAACCGATCGATTTTCGTCAATTTCATATTTTTTGTAAAACTACCCCTAGGTGAACCCGCCCCCGCAATGGTCCAAAAGAGCCACTGCACGTATCCCGTACTGTCTGTTGATCCAACCGATCGATTTTCGGCAATTTCGTATATTTTGTGAAAACTACCCCTAGGTGAAACTACCCCTACCGACGCAATAATACACTCTAGACTCACCCCATCGGTCAAGGCACGTTTTTCCAAAATTTTTTCGAAAACCACCCCCCACCCCCAAAAACTACCCCTAGGTGAAACTACCCCTACAGTAGCGATAATGCACTCTAGACTTACCCTATCGGACAAGGCACATGTTCCAAAATTTTATCGAAAATCGCCCCACCCCTAATCCACCCCCGGAGCATCCGCCGGGGAAGGTCCTGAACGTAGCTAGGGTCACCCCCTACACTTAGGTTGGGTTAGGTTGGATACAATTTGGCTAGCTTAGGTTAGTGGCTTGAAGTTAAATTTTTTCGAAAAACTACCCTCAACCCCTCTAAACGTGGTCAAAACCACCCCCGGGTCTGGGATCCGGTAGGCAATGACCTCCTGCATCATCCGAAACTACCCCTACAGTCCTGGGTTACGTAGCGGCCGATTTTTTTTTTTTTTTTTTCGAAAACCTACCCCCTACCCCCCTGAACGTGGTCAAAACCACCCCCGGGTCTGGGGTCAGGGTTGGGATGACCTTGAGCATCATCCAAAACTACCCCTATAGTCCTAGGTTACGTAGCGGCCGAGTTTAGGGGTGGCTGTGCCCAGGTATCACAACTTCTACTTAGATCTATGTGTAATCAAGAGGCCTTCATGAGAGTTTATGTTTTTTTTTTAACAAAACCCCTTAATTATAAGCAGTAGTACGTCTATTTTTATCTGTATAATACATAACTGGTTTTTTAAGAAGGGCAGTTTTGTGCGGTATACAGCTGTTTGATCATTTCATTTGCATGTGTAGACAATTTTGTAAATTTAGTTGGAGTAAGGGAAACAACTTTGTTTCTTTTCTGCTTTAAATAGGATATAATGCAAGTATAATTTTTACATCAGATTTTAGTAGACGAGAGCAAGTGGAGTATATTGGATGTTTATTGTGATACTATTTACATTTACTCCCTTCCCGTCACTTTCTCCCTTTCCCTCTCTCTCTCTCCTTCTTCCTCTCTCTCTCTCTCCTTCCCTCCCTCACTCTCTTTCTCTCTCGCTCACTCACTCTCTCTCTCTCTCTCTCTCTCTCTCTCTCTCTCATTTTGCAGTTTAAAATTATCGAAGTATTTGAATCTAATAATCGTAACTTGTTAGTGAGGTGAATTTTTAATTTTATGTTAATAAAAAAACTCGATGTTTTGAACTATGTACTATCCATCATAAGTTATTTAGCCCATGGTGTTAATTATTTTAATTTATATTTTTCTCCTCTTCTTGCACACGTTTCTATTGACAAGTATCTTTTTTTCCTATGATACTCTAAAGGTGTTTCCTCTATCGTGTTGATTATCTTTCTTTCTCTTTCTTAACATGTGTGTTTGTTCTGCATCCTATGATGATACATTATTTTCTGTTAATTATGCTTCCACCCTTTTTTCCTTTCATTTTTTGTACTTCTTTATAAAATTCTGGAAAAACGAATAATAATTTTGCTCAACACTATTGATTGTTTTCTTCTAAATGTTTACTTTTGTCTTGCACTCATTGTAGCTGGCCTTCGCTTCTACATCTGAGGAAATACACCATTGACCTACATTGCAAAGTGCTGCAAACATTCTGTGGGATAAGTAAGTTCCTAATCGCAATTGCTTATCTTCCGAGTTTCTTCTTATTAACGTTCGCTCCATTTCCGTTTCCTGCTTATTTAGTACTGTTTCGTATCTTTTATACATATTCCTAATATTGTTGAAGAAGCTGAAGCTATTCAATTCCAATACAAACTAATTTAGTTTTGTTCCCGTTGAAGTATGATTAAGGATTTTAATTGGTTTCAAATTTAATCTATATTATTGCGTTTTAAAATCGATATGGTAGGTAAAGGGGTGGAGCGGCGTTGCCATGTCGTTAGTATGCTACTGTTGCTGGGCCATTTTTTTTTAACCCGGTTCTGGAAACCCAAAACCCGTTCGCCCAAAGTGGTTACTATCCCTGTCGATTGATTAGCCATGTACAAAGATATTTTGTTTCTGCCATTGATAATCGGAAACGAAATAATAATTTAAGATAGTGAAGAGTGGGATGAAAAAACTTAGTAAGAAAGAAGCTCTACCAGGAAGAACTCCGCAATAGATCGTGCAGGAACCTTGTTAGTCTATATGCTAGATGGTATGGATGGATATGTGTATTGCATATACCTTTTTAGTGCTACAACTTTGTAAATGTAATCTCGTAAATCCTAGAACCTTCTAGAAGTAAGCGAATAGAAACTACTGAAAGCGGTAAGTCTGTATCGATAAGTTTTTTTAAGCGAGTATGGAAATGACTGTTTGCAATGTAGTGACGAGGGTAGAAGCTTTACTGACAGACAGTAACAGCGCATGGTTAACTGTAAATAGACTATTAGCGAACTAAACAACTACTGAGTCTAAAGTTGATTTATAATTCATTGGACCGCTTTAAGAACGTAACAATATCCTGAACATTATTTACATGTGACTCATATAGCGATAAATTAAAGGGATGAATATAAAAACTTGAAAACGTTTCAACTAACGATTAAAAACATCAGTATCTTGTTAGTGAATCTATGATAGGAGTGTCGTGTATCACAGCTTCTGCTGCGTACTTGTAACTAAAATGTGTATTCAAAGTAAATTAATATAGTTAATTGATATTTACTAAGTCGCTGTACGACTTTACTTCTGTAAAGGCAATTTAAAATCGCTTCTGAATTGATTATAGAGTAATACTGAGCTCGTCACGGAGGAGTCAGTTCGATGCGGACTTTCACAGTGAGGTTACAGAAATGTATTCTTCGAAACTGATATCGTGTAACTTATAATATATAGACTAGATCAGAGAGTGGGACTATTTGACCACTCTGCCTCCCTCCACTGCTCTCGTCACACTCAACCCCTAAACGGAAGTAACTTAAAACACAATATAAATAAATTACTATAACGAGGAATAAAAAAAATGGCAACGTTGTTTAGTTGCAGAAAAATGAATAGCAAAATATTCATAGAGTTCATTTAAAAGAAATAATAAAATTAACACAATTGTATTGGTTTTACAATTTGAATACAGTGTTTTACAATATTTTTGTCCCAAAGTAAAGAGTTCTCTTGAAATGTTTTAATGTTTTGTTCATTTCTAAAAATATTAATCCAAATTTGAAATACAGGGAATATAGTTTCACAAGAGAAAAATTATCGTAGCGTTGTCTTAGAATAAAATCGTAATAATACGTCATGACATATCTGTTTGTGGCTTGGCAACACTGTAATTGACTGTTTTCTTGAGAGCTACTGTAGTGCCCATTAAATATTTTTTCTCTTAATTTTTAACTAATGTAATAATTTTCAACGCATATTAAATAATAGAAATCGGTAAATTTTAAGCAATTTATTTCTGGGCACTCCAATAAATTCCGTTGTTTTGGTGACGTCCACTCTCGTATTATGCTGAACAGTTGGATCATTCATTTCTGTGAAACATATAACTGTCAGTGACTTATAAATTACCCATTAAGTAGACTAGATACGGCGTCCATCACAGAATGAGTAATTACATTCTAAAAGATAATGTACATACTAATAACTCATCTACGACAGTTAAATAACGTCAGTGAGTTTTTATTTATTATGTTCCATATTTTACTAATTTATGTAATGATTTTTTTGGCTGGATCACTAAATAAATTCGCTCCGTGTTGAATATTGTAAAGAGCAATATTTATCACAAACGGCTTGATGAGTACAAGGGCTTTCACGCTTGAGCGGGCACAACAGTCGTCTTGTAAATGCTAAAACTTTTCTAGGAGTAAGAGGGTAGAAGTTACTGGAAGCGGCAAAGCGATATAAAAAGGTTTGGTTAAGCGAGAAGGGAGATCAGTATTCGCTATATAGTGAAGCGGGTAAGACAGTATGTCGTCTTGTAAATGCTAAAACTTTTCTAGGAGTAAGAGGGTAGAAGTTACTGGAAGCGGCAAAGCGATATAAAAAGGTTTGGTTAAGCGAGAAGGGAGATCAGTATTCGCTATATAGTGAAGCGGGTAAGACAGTATGTCGTCTTGTAAATGCTAAAACTTTTCTAGGAGTAAGAGGGTAGAAGTTACTGGAAGCGGCAAAGCGATATAAAAAGGTTTGGTTAAGCGAGAAGGGAGATCAGTATTCGCTATATAGTGAAGCGGGTAAGACAGTATGTCGTCTTGTAAATGCTAAAACTTTTCTAGGAGTAAGAGGGTAGAAGTTACTGGAAGCGGCAAAGCGATATAAAAAGGTTCGGTTAAGCGAGAAGGGAGATCAGTATTCGCTATATAGTGAAGCGGGTAAGACAGTATGTCGTCTTGTAAATGCTAAAACTTTTCTAGGAGTAAGAGGGTAGAAGTTACTGGAAGCGGCAAAGCGATATAAAAAGGTTTGGTTAAGCGAGAGGGGAGATCAGTATTCGCTATATAGTGAAGCGGGCACAACAGTATGTCGTCTTGTAAATGCTAAAACTTTTCTAGGAGTAAGAGGGTAGAAGTTACTGGAAGCGGCAAAGCGATATAAAAAGGTTTGGTTAAGCGAGAAGGGAGATCAGTATTCGCTATATAGTGAAGCGGGTAAGACAGTATGTCGTCTTGTAAATGCTAAAACTTTTCTAGGAGTAAGAGGGTAGAAGTTACTGGAAGCGGCAAAGCGATATAAAAAGGTTTGGTTAAGCGAGAAGGGAGATCAGTATTCGCTATATAGTGAAGCGGGTAAGACAGTATGTCGTCTTGTAAATGCTAAAACATTTCTAGGAGTAAGAGGGTAGAAGTTACTGGAAGCGGCAAAGCGATATAAAAAGGTTTGGTTAAGCGAGAAGGGAGATCAGTATTCGCTATATAGTGAAGCGGGCACAACAGTATGTCGTCTTGTAAATGCTAAAACTTTTCTAGGAGTAAGAGGGTAGAAGTTACTGGAAGCGGCAAAGCGATATAAAAAGGTTTGGTTAAGCGAGAAGGGAGATCAGTATTCGCTATATAGTGAAGCGGGTAAGACAGTATGTCGTCTTGTAAATGCTAAAACTTTTCTAGGAGTAAGAGGGTAGAAGTTACTGGAAGCGGCAAAGCGATATAAAAAGGTTTGGTTAAGCGAGAAGGGAGATCAGTATTCGCTATATAGTGAAGCGGGCACAACAGTATGTCGTCTTGTAAATGCTAAAACTTTTCTAGGAGTAAGTGGGTAGAAGTTACTGGAAGCGGCAAAGCGATATAAAAAGGTTTGGTTAAGCGAGAAGGAAGATCAGTATTTGCTATATAGTGAAGCGGGCACAACAGTATGTCGTCTTGTAAATGCTAAAACGTTTCTAGGAGTAAGAGGGTAGAAGTTACTGGAAGCAGCAAAGCGATATAAAAAGGTTTGGTTAAGCGAGAAGGGAGATCAGTATTCGCTATATAGTGAAGCGGGCACAACAGTATGTCGTCTTGTAAATGCTAAAACTTTTCTAGGAGTAAGAGGGTAGAAGTTACTGGAAGCGGCAAAGCGATATAAAAAGGTTTGGTTAAGCGAGAAGGGAGATCAGTATTCGCCATATAGTGAAGCGGGCACAACAGTATGTCGTCTTGTAAATGCTAAAACTTTTCTAGGAGTAAGAGGGTAGAAGTTACTGGAAGCGGCAAAGCGATATAAAAAGGTTTGGTTAAGCGAGAAGGGAGATCAGTATTCGCTATATAGTGAAGCGGGTAAGACAGTATGTCGTCTTGTAAATGCTAAAACGTTTCTAGGAGTAAGAGGGTAGAAGTTACTGGAAGCGGCAAAGCGATATAAAAAGGTTTGGTTAAGCGAGAAGGGAGATCAGTATTCGCTATATAGTGAAGCGGGCACAACAGTATGTCGTCTTGTAAATGCTAAAACTTTTCTAGGAGTAAGAGGGTAGAAGTTACTGGAAGCAGCAAAGCGATATAAAAAGGTTTGGTTAAGCGAGAAGGGAGATCAGTATTCGCTATATAGTGAAGCGGGCACAACAGTATGTCGTCTTGTAAATGCTAAAACTTTTCTAGGAGTAAGAGGGTAGAAGTTACTGGCAGCGGCAAAGCGATATAAAAAGGTTTGGTTAAGCGAGAAGGGAGATCAGTATTCGCTATATAGTGAAGCGGGTAAGACAGTATGTCGTCTTGTAAATGCTAAAACGTTTCTAGGAGTAAGAGGGTAGAAGTTACTGGAAGCGGCAAAGCGATATAAAAAGGTTTGGTTAAGCGAGAAGGGAGATCAGTATTCGCTATATAGTGAAGCGGGTAAGACAGTATGTCGTCTTGTAAATGCTAAAACATTTCTAGGAGTAAGAGGGTAGAAGTTACTGGAAGCGGCAAAGCGATATAAAAAGGTTTGGTTAAGCAAGAAGGGAGATCAGTATTCGCTATATAGTGAAGCGGGCACAACAGTATGTCGTCTTGTAAATGCTAAAACGTTTCTAGGAGTAAGAGGGTAGAAGTTACTGGAAGCGGCAAAGCGATATAAAAAGGTTTGGTTAAGCGAGAAGGGAGATCAGTATTCGCTATATAGTGAAGCGGGCACAACAGTATGTCGTCTTGTAAATGCTAAAACCTTTCTAGGAGTAAGAGGGTAGAAGTTACTGGAAGCGGCAAAGCGATATAAAAAGGTTTGATTGAGCGAGAAGGGAGATCAGTATTCGCTATATAGTGAAGCGGGCACAACAGTATGTCGTCTTGTAAATGCTAAAACTTTTCTAGGAGTAAGAGGGTAGAAGTTACTGGAAGCGGCAAAGCGATATAAAAAGGTTTGGTTAAGCGAGAAGGGAGATCAGTATTCGCTATATAGTGAAGCGGGTAAGACAGTATGTCGTCTTGTAAATGCTAAAACTTTTCTAGGAGTAAGAGGGTAGAAGTTACTGGAAGCGGCAAAGCGATATAAAAAGGTTTGGTTAAGCGAGAAGGGAGATCAGTATTCGCTATATAGTGAAGCGGGCACAACAGTATGTCGTCTTGTAAATGCTAAAACTTTTCTAGGAGTAGAGGGTAGAAGTTACTGGAAGCGGCAAAGCGATATAAAAAGGTTTGGTTAAGCGAGAAGGGAGATCAGTATTCGCTATATAGTGAAGCGGGTAAGACAGTATGTCGTCTTGTAAATGCTAAAGCTTTTCTAGGAGTAAGAGGGTAGAAGTTACTGGAAGCGGCAAAGCGATATAAAAAGGTTTGGTTAAGCGAGAAGGGAGATCAGTATTCGCTATATAGTGAAGCGGGTAAGACAGTATGTCGTCTTGTAAATGCTAAAACTTTTCTAGGAGTAAGAGGGTAGAAGTTACTGGAAGCGGCAAAGCGATATAAAAAGGTTTGGTTAAGCGAGAAGGGAGATCAGTATTCGCTATATAGTGAAGCGGGTAAGACAGTATGTCGTCTTGTAAATGCTAAAACTTTTCTAGGAGTAAGAGGGTAGAAGTTACTGGAAGCGGCAAAGCCATATAAAAAGGTTTGGTTAAGCGAGAAGGGAGATCAGTATTCGCTATATAGTGAAGCGGGCACAACAGTATGTCGTCTTGTAAATGCCAAAACTTTTCTAGGAGTAAGAGGGTAGAAGTTACTGGAAGCGGCAAAGCGATATAAAAAGGTTTGGTTAAGCGAGAAGGGAGATCAGTATTCGCTATATAGTGAAGCGGGTAAGACAGTATGTCGTCTTGTAAATGCTAAAACTTTTCTAGGAGTAAGAGGGTAGAAGTTACTGGAAGCGGCAAAGCGATATAAAAAGGTTTGGTTAAGCGAGAAGGGAGATCAGTATTCGCTATATAGTGAAGCGGGTAAGACAGTATGTCGTCTTGTAAATGCTAAAACTTTTCTAGGAGTAAGAGGGTAGAAGTTACTGGAAGCGGCAAAGCGATATAAAAAGGTTTGGTTAAGCGAGAAGGGAGATCAGTATTCGCTATATAGTGAAGCGGGCACAACAGTCGTCTTGTAAATGCTAAAACTTTTCTAGGAGTAAGAGGGTAGAAGTTACTGGAAGCGCCAAAGCCATATAAAAAGGTTTGGTTAAGCGAGAAGGGAGATCAGTATTCGCTATATAGTGAAGCGGGCACAACAGTATGTCGTCTTGTAAATGCTAAAACTTTTCTAGGAGTAAGAGGGTAGAAGTTACTGGAAGCGGCAAAGCGATATAAAAAGGTTTGGTTAAGCGAGAAGGGAGATCAGTATTCGCTATATAGTGAAGCGGGTAAGACAGTATGTCGTCTTGTAAATGCTAAAACTTTTCTAGGAGTAAGAGGGTAGAAGTTACTGGAAGCGGCAAAGCGATATAAAAAGGTTTGGTTAAGCGAGAAGGGAGATCAGTATTCGCTATATAGTGAAGCGGGCACAACAGTATGTCGTCTTGTAAATGCTAAAACGTTTCTAGGAGTAAGAGGGTAGAAGTTACTGGAAGCGCAAAGCGATATAAAAAGGTTTGGTTAAGCGAGAAGTATTCGCTATATAGTGAAGCGGGCACAACAGTATGTCGTCTTGTAAATGCTAAAACCTTTCTAGGAGTAAGAGGGTAGAAGTTACTGGAAGCGGCAAAGCGATATAAAAAGGTTTGGTTAAGCGAGAAGGGAGATCAGTATTCGCTATATAGTGAAGCGGGTAAGACAGTATGTCGTCTTGTAAATGCTAAAACTTTTCTAGGAGTAAGAGAGTAGAAGTTACTGGAAGCGGCAAAGCGATATAAAAAGGTTTGGTTAAGCGAGAAGGGAGATCAGTATTCGCTATATAGTGAAGCGGGCACAACAGTATGTCGTCTTGTAAATGCTAAAACGTTTCTAGGAGTAAGAGGGTAGAAGTTACTGGAAGCGGCAAAGCGATATAAAAAGGTTTGGTTAAGCGAGAAGTATTCGCTATATAGTGAAGCGGGCACAACAGTATGTCGTCTTGTAAATGCTAAAACCTTTCTAGGAGTAAGAGGGTAGAAGTTACTGGAAGCGGCAAAGCGATATAAAAAGGTTTGATTGAGCGAGAAGGGAGATCAGTATTCGCTATATAGTGAAGCGGGCACAACAGTATGTCGTCTTGTAAATGCTAAAACTTTTCTAGGAGTAAGAGGGTAGAAGTTACTGGAAGCGGCAAAGCGATATAAAAAGGTTTGGTTAAGCGAGAAGGGAGATCAGTATTCGCTATATAGTGAAGCGGGTAAGACAGTATGTCGTCTTGTAAATGCTAAAACTTTTCTAGGAGTAAGAGGGTAGAAGTTACTGGAAGCGGCAAAGCGATATAAAAAGGTTTGGTTAAGCGAGAAGGGAGATCAGTATTCGCTATATAGTGAAGCGGGCACAACAGTATGTCGTCTTGTAAATGCTAAAACTTTTCTAGGAGTAGAGGGTAGAAGTTACTGGAAGCGGCAAAGCGATATAAAAAGGTTTGGTTAAGCGAGAAGGGAGATCAGTATTCGCTATATAGTGAAGCGGGTAAGACAGTATGTCGTCTTGTAAATGCTAAAGCTTTTCTAGGAGTAAGAGGGTAGAAGTTACTGGAAGCGGCAAAGCGATATAAAAAGGTTTGGTTAAGCGAGAAGGGAGATCAGTATTCGCTATATAGTGAAGCGGGTAAGACAGTATGTCGTCTTGTAAATGCTAAAACTTTTCTAGGAGTAAGAGGGTAGAAGTTACTGGAAGCGGCAAAGCGATATAAAAAGGTTTGGTTAAGCGAGAAGGGAGATCAGTATTCGCTATATAGTGAAGCGGGTAAGACAGTATGTCGTCTTGTAAATGCTAAAACTTTTCTAGGAGTAAGAGGGTAGAAGTTACTGGAAGCGGCAAAGCCATATAAAAAGGTTTGGTTAAGCGAGAAGGGAGATCAGTATTCGCTATATAGTGAAGCGGGCACAACAGTATGTCGTCTTGTAAATGCCAAAACTTTTCTAGGAGTAAGAGGGTAGAAGTTACTGGAAGCGGCAAAGCGATATAAAAAGGTTTGGTTAAGCGAGAAGGGAGATCAGTATTCGCTATATAGTGAAGCGGGTAAGACAGTATGTCGTCTTGTAAATGCTAAAACTTTTCTAGGAGTAAGAGGGTAGAAGTTACTGGAAGCGGCAAAGCGATATAAAAAGGTTTGGTTAAGCGAGAAGGGAGATCAGTATTCGCTATATAGTGAAGCGGGTAAGACAGTATGTCGTCTTGTAAATGCTAAAACTTTTCTAGGAGTAAGAGGGTAGAAGTTACTGGAAGCGGCAAAGCGATATAAAAAGGTTTGGTTAAGCGAGAAGGGAGATCAGTATTCGCTATATAGTGAAGCGGGCACAACAGTCGTCTTGTAAATGCTAAAACTTTTCTAGGAGTAAGAGGGTAGAAGTTACTGGAAGCGCCAAAGCCATATAAAAAGGTTTGGTTAAGCGAGAAGGGAGATCAGTATTCGCTATATAGTGAAGCGGGCACAACAGTATGTCGTCTTGTAAATGCTAAAACTTTTCTAGGAGTAAGAGGGTAGAAGTTACTGGAAGCGGCAAAGCGATATAAAAAGGTTTGGTTAAGCGAGAAGGGAGATCAGTATTCGCTATATAGTGAAGCGGGTAAGACAGTATGTCGTCTTGTAAATGCTAAAACTTTTCTAGGAGTAAGAGGGTAGAAGTTACTGGAAGCGGCAAAGCGATATAAAAAGGTTTGGTTAAGCGAGAAGGGAGATCAGTATTCGCTATATAGTGAAGCGGGCACAACAGTATGTCGTCTTGTAAATGCTAAAACGTTTCTAGGAGTAAGAGGGTAGAAGTTACTGGAAGCGCAAAGCGATATAAAAAGGTTTGGTTAAGCGAGAAGTATTCGCTATATAGTGAAGCGGGCACAACAGTATGTCGTCTTGTAAATGCTAAAACCTTTCTAGGAGTAAGAGGGTAGAAGTTACTGGAAGCGGCAAAGCGATATAAAAAGGTTTGGTTAAGCGAGAAGGGAGATCAGTATTCGCTATATAGTGAAGCGGGTAAGACAGTATGTCGTCTTGTAAATGCTAAAACTTTTCTAGGAGTAAGAGAGTAGAAGTTACTGGAAGCGGCAAAGCGATATAAAAAGGTTTGGTTAAGCGAGAAGGGAGATCAGTATTCGCTATATAGTGAAGCGGGCACAACAGTATGTCGTCTTGTAAATGCTAAAACGTTTCTAGGAGTAAGAGGGTAGAAGTTACTGGAAGCGGCAAAGCGATATAAAAAGGTTTGGTTAAGCGAGAAGTATTCGCTATATAGTGAAGCGGGCACAACAGTATGTCGTCTTGTAAATGCTAAAACCTTTCTAGGAGTAAGAGGGTAGAAGTTACTGGAAGCGGCAAAGCGATATAAAAAGGTTTGGTTAAGCGAGAAGGGAGATCAGTATTCGCTATATAGTGAAGCGGGCACAACAGTATGTCGTCTTGTAAATGCTAAAACGTTTCTAGGAGTAAGAGGGTAGAAGTTACTGGAAGCGGCAAAGCGATATAAAAAGGTTTGGTTAAGCGAGAAGTATTCGCTATATAGTGAAGCGGGCACAACAGTATGTCGTCTTGTAAATGCTAAAACCTTTCTAGGAGTAAGAGGGTAGAAGTTACTGGAAGCGGCAAAGCGATATAAAAAGGTTTGGTTAAGCGAGAAGGGAGATCAGTATTCGCTATATAGTGAAGCGGGCACAACAGTATGTCGTCTTGTAAATGCTAAAACCTTTCTAGGAGTAAGAGGGTAGACGTTACTGGAAGCGGCAAAGCGATATAAAAAGGTTTGGTTAAGCGAGAAGGGAGATCAGTATTCGCTATATAGTGAAGCGGGCACAGCAGTATGTCGTCTTGTAAATGCTAAAACCTTTCTAGGAGTAAGAGGGTAGAAGTTACTGGAAGCGGCAAAGCGATATAAAAAGGTTTGGTTAAGCGAGAAGGGAGATCAGTATTCGTTATATAGTGAAGCGGGTAAGACAGATTAGTGACGCTTTAGTGACAGATAGTGACATTGCGGGTTAAGTGTAAGTAGAGTATGTGCGAGCTAAATAGTTATTTATGTAAGATCGTGACAATATCGTGAACATTATTCATAGGCTTTGGATTTTAAGAGTTATATATGAAAAGCAGAAATGTAAAAACCTGATAACTTTTCAACTGAGAATTTTAAAAAATCAGTAACTTGTTAGTGCAAATGTTAGCACACCGCCTTCGGAGGATTTAAGAAAAAACTGAATAATAATATTAATATTGAAATAGAATTTAGAATAATGAATTACGACAGATAATCCTCCACTGTGCGCTCAAATACGTTTTATATAATTATTATATAAAACGTTGTTATATTATATATAAATATAATACAACAGAAATATTATTTTAATCGTTTACCTGTTGTGGATCGTCTTTATATCTAGGTTGCCTCACTGGTTTCCTCAGGAAGATGGCATGCCAAGGGATGTTCTCCTTCGGTCACCAAGAAGACGCCAAAGACCTGTTGTGGATCGCCTTTATATCTAAGTTGCCTCACTGGTTTTCTCAGAAAGATGGCATGCCAAGGGATGTTCTCCTTCGGTCACCAAGAAGACGCCAAAGACCTGTTGTGGATCGCTTTTATATCTAGGTTGCCTCACTGGTTTCCTCAGGAAGATGGCATGCCAAGGGATGTTCTCCTTCGGTCACCAGGAAAACGCCAAAGACCTGTTGTCGGGGATCTCTACTAGATAACTCCTACTCGACGACTCTTTTCTTAGCTTGCTGCTTTTAAATTTTAATAAGGAACCGGAGCATAACCTACATGTTTAGCGCAATCAGCTGTTTTACTTCGGTCACCAGGAAGACGCCAAAGACCTGTTCTCGAGGATCTCTACTAGACAACTCCTACTCGACGACTCTTTTCTTAGCTTGCTGCTTTTAAATTTTAATAAGGAACCGGAGCATAACCTACATATTTAGCGCAATCAGCTGTTCTCCTTCGGTCACCAGGAAGACGCCAAAGACCTGTTCTCGGGAATCTCTACTAGATAACTCCTACTCGACGACTCTTTTCTTAGCTTGCTGCTTTTAAATTTTAATAAGGAACCGGAGCATAACCTACATGTTTAGCGCAATCAGCTGTTCTCCTTCGGTCACCAGGAAAACGCCAAAGACCTGTTCTCGGGGATCTCTACTAGATAACTCCTACTCGACGACTCTTTTCTTAGCTTGCTGCTTTTAAATTTTAATAAGGAACCGGAGCATAACCTACATGTTTAGCGCAATCAGCTGTTCTCCTTCGGTCACCAGGAAGACGCCAAAGACCTGTTCTCGAGGATCTCTACTAGACATCTCCTACTCTACGACTCTTTTCTTAACTTGCTGCTTTTAAATTTTAATAAGGAACCGGAGCATAATCTACATGTTTATCGCAATCAGCTGTTCTCCTTCGGTCACCAGGAAGACGCCAAAGACCTGTTCTCGGGAATCTCTACTAGATAACTCCTACTCTACGACTCTTTTCTTAACTTGCTGCTTTTAAATTTTAATAAGGAACCGGAGCATAATCTACATGTTTATCGCAATCAGCTGTTCTCCTTCGGTCACCAGGAAGACGCCAAAGACCTGTTCTCGGGAATCTCTACTAGACAACTCCTACTCGACGACTCTTTTCTTAACTTGCTGCTTTTAAATTTTAATAAGGAACCGGAGCATAACCTACATGTTTAGCGCAATCAGCTGTTTTACATCGGTCCGCAGAAAAGTGCCTGTCTCTCGTGGCGATCGTTAGAACTACTTACTATTTATCGTTTACGGAGATCGAGGTTTGGAGATAATATAAAATATATTACAGACCTCGGCGGTAATATAAAAAAACATTACACAAAGAACAAAAGACCTTTCAATACTGTCCCGAAAGTGTTTTGAAGTTTTTTTCTGTAGTGGACTCTAATTTTGTTTAAGTTATCATCTCCAAGTAAAGACATTTTGATGTGTTTGGTAATAATTATTTTTAAAGTAATAACCTCTCTAGGTTCTTTCGGATTAAGAAAAAGCTTTTATATTAGCTTTTATTTTGGGAGATAAGAAAAGATCTTTCTAAGGTGTAAGCATGGTCCCGAAGATTTCCGTAAGTCTAACAACGTGCTTTTATAAACCTCTGTTTTGGAATTCACATAAAGTTATTTAGAGATTATGTTCAAGTAATTTTCAAATATAAACTATATACATTCAGGAATATTGTATGTTTGATTAAATTAGGTAATAGCGTATAATTTCACACAACAGTTTTTTTTTTTTAATTTTTCTAATGTTATTTAGTTTGTATTGTACATTAATAACTTCAAATGCTTCTACAACACTCCATTTATCCGAACTTCGACTATCCGAATCTCGTTCAGATTTTCAGAAAAAAAACGACGGAAACGTACTGCTATTTCAAAATAATAACTGTCTAAACGTGCTATTAGCCTTTTCTCCGCGAAGCTAATGTGTGCACAGCCAAACATTATTTGGATGCCTAGTTGCGGTTGTGTACAGTCTGCGGTAGTCCGTCGTCAGTCGTTCGTCCCAGCCCGACTGTCACTACTCGTTTTGTTTAGTTGGTCAGTGTGTCTTTCAGTCGCATCAGCCGTTGTTTTGTCTGTGAGTCGTGTTCACCATAGTTTCTGAAAGAAAACGAATTGTCTAATGAACGATTAACTAATTATAGATCAACCGGATAGAGTTATTGCTAAACAGTTGGCTGAGGTGTAAGGGGTTGGACAAACAACGATTTCAGACATTAAAAGTGTACGTACACTGTTAAACGTTATGTGGGTGCCTGACAATGTAGATGAAAGTTCTTCAAGAAAATCAAAGGCAGCAAAAACAAAAAATAGGCGATGTTTTCAAGTGGTTTTTGCAACAGCGTTCTATAGGAAACCGATTTTCGGATCCGAATTTTTTATGAAAAGCTCGAAAACCATATAAAAATATAGTTTTGTCCAATTTACAACATACAGTAACTAATCAAAATTGACTGATTTAGAAAAAACCCAACTATCCGAATTTTTTATTATCTTATCCTAATTGATCTTGGTCCTAATTGTTACCTGATCTTTTTCCTAATTTATCCTGTTTTGTTATCTGATCTTTACCCTGATTTATTATCTGATCTTAGTCCTAATTTATCCTGATTTAATATCTGATCTTGGTCCTAATTTATCTTGATTTATTATCTAATCTTTATCCTAATTTACCCTGATTTGTTATCTGATCTAACCTGATTTATTATCTAATCTTTATCCTGATTTGTTATCTGATCTTTATCCTGATTTATTATCTAATCTTTATCCTAATTTATCCTGATTTATTATCTGATCTTTATCCTGATTTATTATATGATCTTAGTCCTAATTTATCCTGATTTATTATCTAATCTTCATCCTGATTTATTATCTGATCTTGGTCCTAATGTATCCTGATTTATTATCTCATCTTGGTCCTAATTTATCCTGATTTATTATCTAATCTTTATCCTAATTTATTATCTGATCTTGGTCCTAATTTATCCTGATTTATTATCTAATCTTTATCCTAATTTATTATCTGATCTTGGTCCTAATTTATCCTGATTTTTTATCTAATCTTTATCCTAATTTATCCCGATTTATTATCTGATCTTAGTCCTAATTTATCCTGATTTATTATCTGATCTTGGTCCTAATTTGTCCTGATTTGTTATCTGATCTTGGTTCTAATTTATCCTGATTTATCATCTGATCTTGGTCCTAATTTATCCTCATTTATTATCTGATCTTGGTCCTAATTTATCCTGATTTATTATTTGATCTTGGTCCAAATTTATACTGATTTATCATCTGATCTTGGTCCTAATTTATCCTGATTTATTATCTAATCTTTCTCCTAATTATCCTGATTTATTATCTAATGTTTATCCTAATTTATCCTGATTTATCATCTGATCTTGGTCCTAATCTATCCCGATTTATTATCTGATCTTGGTCCTAATTTATCCTGATTTACTATCTGATAGTGTTTAATTTTTTTCGGATAGTTATAATTATAATTGGAGTTCTACTGTATCCATTATTTATAAATTAGATCCCTCCTCAATGTAACATGGAATGTCACTTCCATAAATCCCTCACTCTATCCCTTCTTACAAGGATTTGTCTAGAGAAGAATACAAAATAAATAGTATTCGGTTTGTTAAACACATTAAATAAAGTTTAAGACGTTTTATAGATTTTAATAATTATATTATCAATAAACAAGAGACCTAAAAAGCCTTAAAGATTTTAATCTTTCAATCTAGCTTGACTGTAAGCATAGAAATCTAGATGACCGTCAGAGTGGTTGGTGGATGAGGGGCAAATGAAGGGGTGGTTTGGGAACCCTTTCTAAATCTTCATCAATGACGGTTCGCCGAAAACAAATAGAGTGGAAACTCGATAATTCTTCACACCAGGCGATCAATTAGGCTTATTGTATGGTCGGTTGAAACTTGTGTGGTTTAGAAATTCTCACCTTGTGTCCTCTAAGCATTCTATAACATAATATTAAATTATTTGGAATGTTTTGTTGACCTTTTTAAGACGAAAGGGGTTATATTTACTCGCATATTTAAATGCAAAATTTACTTTATATTAAATAAAATAGATTATGACGAGGTTTCACTGGATGCTAAAATAGGATTCGCGTTTTTAACAGGTTATAACAATCGCATATTTCATTTGTATTTGACAGGTAGAGCGATAAAAGATCTTCTAGTGTGTTCGGGTATTTTCTGATAATAAAAAAAGGATCAAATATATTTGCATTAAATTTTGTGTAAAATATGGAACTAAGATCTCCAAATCACTTTATATGTTGATATTATTTTTTATTCTAAAATTTGAATATGACAGCAATTCATCATGTGTTATTCATAAAACGTTTCTCAATGTCGACAACTCAACGCCGAATAAATAACGAAAATAACATATTTAAAGTCTAAATATTTGGTGAATTTATGGATGTTTGAGTTGCAACAATGGCAAATTAACAATAAAAGCTGTATTGGAATAGGAGCGAATACAGTATAGTACAATAGCCGGCTTTCTGTCACTTGGAATCCGCCAGAATAAAGGCACCTCTAATCATGGTTACATCATGCAACAACCCCAATTCCAATCCCAGTCGTTGCTCTTGGGTAGGAGATTATCTTGAAATCGTGCGGCGTTATATTGATAAATAAATGTCACACAGCGCAGTCTTTATTTACTATTCACTGGAATTTTATTTGACGAGTACGTTTTCAAACCATACTTATTTCCCTTTTACTCATAGATTTCTTTGATCGTAAAAGTTTTCTAAATACTAAAAAGAGTATAAAATAAATTTTTCAAATCTTTCAGAAACCACGCTTTTATTTATAATTGATCTATAAATGACTAGATAATGTTTCCTGCCAGCCTATATTAATATTTGTATGACTAAAAGCACAAACATAGGCGTTAGAGAATATTTAAGAGGGTTGTTTTGAATTCATACAAATTTACGATTGAAAGCTCGTGCAGATCTGAAATATTTATTGATCGCTACATAGCTATGCTTAATAAATTAAAATGTTCCCTGGTAGTATAAAAATTATTTTATTGTTTAATATCTTTTAGAAATAAAATCGGGTTTTAAAATATATTTTTATTTAAAACCCATATAATAATGCCAATAGTTCACGTATTGTTGCCTTCATGCAGAGCATTTCAGTTAAGATTGGTAAAATAAATGTTGAAATTAAAATAATTTAAAATTTTTAATTTTCACTGTGCAATTGTTTTACAATGTATTCTTTCTTCCTAGTCTATTGTAAAATTGATTTATCTAGTTTACAAGCCATAAAGTAGGTTAATCTTAGCCAGCAGGGGGCTGTATCAGGTAGGGGGTGGGAGGGATGGTGATTTATACTTGAGCAAGTTGGGTATATGAATGTACATGGCTCGCGTAGTTGTAGATATCTTTTTCAAGTAGCCTTGGTGTAATTTTAACTAGGTCGCCTATATCAAAATCCTAAGTAAATTTTTCTTGTTGAATTAATAACGAGTATAGTTGGTGTTATGTTGTTCGCAATTTCAGATCCTCCTTTTAATGAAATAATTTTTAATTTTTATAAGTGTGTTGTTACAAATTAATTAAAATTAATCCTCCTACTGGAGCGTTTTGATATGATTTTAATGCCGCCAAGCAATGCTTCGAACACAATATAGTAATATATTTATAATTTATATAGGTGTGTTGTTACAAATTAATTAAAATTAATCCTCCTACTGGAGCGTTTTGATATGATTTTAATGCCGCCAAGCAATGCTTCGAACACAATATAGTAATATATTTATAATTTATATAGGTGTGTTGTTACAAATTAATTAAAATTAATCCTCCTACTGGAGCGTTTTGATATGATTTTAATGCCGCCAAGCAATGCTTCGAACACAATATAGTAATATATTTATAATTTATATAGGTGTGTTGTTACAAATTAATTAAAATTAATCCTCCTACTGGAGCGTTTTGATATGATTTTAATGCCGCCAAGCAATGCTTCCAACAGAATATAGGAATATATTTATAATTTATATAGGTGTGTTGTTACAAATTAATTAAAATTAATCCTCCTACTGGAGCGTTTTGATATGATTTTAATGCCGCCAAGCAATGCTTCCAACAGAATATAGGAATATATTTATAATTTATATAGGTGTGTTGTTACAAATGAATTAAAATTAATCCTCCTACTGGAGCGTTTTGATATGATTTTAATGCCGCCAAGCAATGCTTCCAACAGAATATAGGAATATATTTATAATTTATATAGGTGTGTTGTTACAAATTAATTAAAATTAATCCTCCTACTGGAGCGTTTTGATATTATTTTAATGCCGCCAAGCAATGCTTCCAACAGAATATAGGAATATATTTATAATTTATATAGGTGTGTTGTTACAAATTAATTAAAATTAATCCTCCTACTGGAGCGTTTTGATATTATTTTAATGCCGCCAAGCAATGCTTCCAACAGAATATAGGAATATATTTATAATTTATATAGGTGTGTTGTTACAAATTAATTAAAATTAATCCTCCTACTGGAGCGTTTTGATATTATTTTAATGCCGCCAAGCAATGCTTCCAACAGAATATAGTAATATACTTCTAATTTATATAGGTGTGTTGTTACAAATTAATTAAAATTAATCCTCCTACTGGAGCGTTTTGATATTATTTTAATGCCGCCAAGCAATGCTTCCAACAGAATATAGGAATATATTTATAATTTAAATAGGTGTGTTGTTACAAATGAATTAAAATTAATCCTCCTACTGGAGCGTTTTGATATGATTTTAATGCCGCCAAGCAATGCTTCCAACAGAATATAGGAATATATTTATAATTTATATAGGTGTGTTGTTACAAATTAATTAAAATTAATCCTCCTACTGGAGCGTTTTGATATGATTTTAATGCCGCCAAGCAATGCTTCCAACAGAATATAGGAATATATTTATAATTTATATAGGTGTGTTGTTACAAATTAATTTAAACTAATCCTCCTACTGGAGCGTTTTGATATGATTTTAATGCCGCCAAGCAATGCTTCCAACAGAATATAGTAATATATTTCTAATTTATATAAGTGTGTTGTTACAAATTAATTAAAATTAATCCTCCTACTGGAGCGTTTTGATATGATTTTAATGCCGCCAAGCAATGCTTCCAAGAGAATATAGTAATATATTTCTAATTTATATAGGTGTGTTGTTACAAATTAATTAAAATTAATCCTCCTACTGGAGCGTTTTGATATGATTTTAATGCCGCCAAGCAATGCTTCCAACAGAATATAGGAATATATTTTTAATTAACGAAACTATATTTTCCAACATTGTTACACTACTACTAAGTAGACTTGTTCGAAATGGCTGCATCATAATGAAGCGTAATGATTGGATAAGTATGATACTTTAGTTAATTACCCAAACCTTACAGTGGGAATAACAAAAGTAACCCATTTAACGAGTGGCACAGTGTTGCCAAGTTGTGGGAAATCTTTAACAATGAAAATTACTTGATTTAAAATGCTTTACTTTAAGGTTTTTACGTTTATTGTAAAAACGTATGTTTTCAAATCGATTTTTATGAGATGTTAAATAACAATGACAATTGAAATCGTGTGAGTTTATTATTTAATATTACGCCTGAATGTACTACAATTACGACTTGCCACACTTGTGAGTATTTCGTAAGACGCAATTCCCCTACGTTCAAACGTAAAATATTTGCCAATTTTTACAAAATCCGAAAAAAGTTTAATTCTAAATGTTTAGATTTTTTCAATTCAAATGAAGAAAAATTTAATATATCATCGTTCGACGTAAGACTTGGTGCTGGGTATTGTGTCATGGTGAAATGTTATATTTCTTGTGCTCGACCAAGGTAGTTGGTATTTTTAATCTGTGTATTTTTGAAATGGCACATTCTTCTTAAAAGAGTATTGATTTGAATATAAAAAAGAAAAGCACTTTACATTGCATAATGAACACAGTATTTATAAAGCCAATAGGCCCATTTCGGTAACAAAGTTAACATTATCATAAGAACTGAATTCAGTTGTAACCTGATAATGCTTATTTTGTTAGCAAAATGCCCATGAATATTCTGTAAGTACTGTCTGAGTTTTCTTCGAATCTAACAGTTTATATAGTTATTGCTGTGCTATTCTATGCTTTTTATTGTTTAATGATCATTTGTATGCAGTTTACAACGCAGTGCAAAGTTGAAAGAGTTATTTATAATATAGTAGTTTTATACCAGATGAATCTGATTTTATAGTTTTTTTTGTTTGTTGAATCGCTTTTTGCTAACAAACCAACAGATAATGTAGCAGTTAGCTTTTCATATCATTGCGTGCCGAACACACCTTCATACCAAACTGTGTCTTACGTTACTCTTCCCACTTTAACAGTTGATGAAAGAAACAATGAATATGGTATATATTTATGGCTTTTTTAAAACGTTCTTCTACACAACAGACAAAAAGGACAGACCTCTACACAGCTATTTTCATTTGAATTTTTTCAGTTTTATTATATGAATCTATTCTAAT